>VDFB02061362.1:0-47916 GCA_007258455.2 Sequoia sempervirens | reverse complement strand
TCTGTAGACCATGATATCTGATAGGGTGGACCCCCTTTATTATCGAGAGATTTCTGGCATTACGAGTCCTGAGATAGTTTGGATTTACACAGGGGATGCCCTAGGGCGTTGCTCATTATGGGTGACACAAGGGTGATCTAGGATGGGGACCATGCATTCAATACCAGGTAGCATACACAAAGTATTCTACCTTACAGCCAGAGGTATGGATCGATAGGTTAGAGGTACAGGATGCAGGGATGACAGATGATTATGCACAATATTTTCATACGCATCCATTTCCACGGTTTATAGTGCTAGATGAGCCACAGGTGATTGGGGTAGTGCCATAACTAGGGGTAGGGAGACAGGAGGATGTGGTCGGTGGAGAGCAGGTGATGGGCGGAGGAGAGGAGGAGGGAGAGGAGGGTGTGGAGAGCAGAGATGGAGGAGATGAGGATGAGGATAGCTCAGATGACAAGGATGATAGGGGAGATGAGGGTGGAGAGGAGAGGTAGTAGAGGTTGGATAGTCTAGGCAGAGCACAGATTGTTCAATGAGCTAGATCTGGTGGCAGACCATGGACAGTGATTAGGGTGTCATCCTCATCTCAGCAGGCATAGATAGCTGCATTACAGGCTCAGGTTCAGACTTTTCAGGGACAGCAGGCACAGCTACAGAGCTAGCTAGCTTAGGCTCAGAGTGTGATAGTGCAGTTGCAGGCATAGCTTTCACAGGCCCAGACATAGATACAGGCTCACGATCAGGCATAGGTTTAGGCTCAGGCATAGGTATAGGCTCAAGCACAGGCACCCGCCCCAGATTCCCAAGTGACACAGTTGGTAACGGTGAGGGATGCACTTAGAGGATGGGCACTGGAGGCCGAGGGTGTGGCATAAAGACTCATGGGTACCATAGAGAGTACCTCATTATGGGAGGCCATTATAGAGGGATTTGAGGTAGCCAAAGAGGCCGAGTCCTACAGAGTTCGATATGAGGAGTTTTGTCCTCTCGAGCAGCGAGAGCCTTATCCCCAATCACATAGCAGGACGAGGACCTGATCACGGACATCGACACATGGCAGAGAGGTTACAGGGCCTCAACGGGATCCTAATGCAGGGGGTAGTGGTAGGCCACCTCCTTCCGGGCTAGCTCCTTCAGGGGCATCTACCAGCTAGTGTTTGGGACTGATATATTTTGCACATATGCAGGGCATGTATACTGAGTTTTGATCATATCTTATGTATTATGTTTTGAACCTTTTAGTTTCATTTGGACATTGGACATTTGTATTATTTTGATGAGCGATGATATGCAACGGCAATGTTTTTGATGATGATATGTTTATGCATTTTTTATGTGATATGGATGCTACTTTTATGCATGTATGATATGAGGTGGATTTTGATATGTTTTTATTATTTTTTGTGGACTAATCTTATGATGCAGGATGATCTAATGATATGATGCAAATGGATGATCTAGGATGTAGATGCAATGATTGTGATAATGTATATATGAGATGTTGATTTTTGAATTTTGTTTCAAATGCATAAATGAATAGTATGTATATGAAATGTATCGTGAAATTATGATATGAAAATGGTAGATAAGGAATGTGATACTAATAATGATAATGATGAAAAGATAAATGATATGTTTGGTAATGTTTATGTAATGAAAATGGCAATGTGATGAAAAATGAAATGATGAATGAGTGCAATGGTAATGAAATGATATGAGATGATGATAAATAATAGCAAATGATAAATGATAAAGGATAATGGGATGATGAATGATAAAGATATGAGAGAAAAGGTAATGATGATGCAGAGGTGGCAGCAAATTAAAATGTATTCAAACTCCCAAAAACATAGTTTTCCTCGAGAGAAACTTACTCCAACTAACCAAACCACAAAACCTCATTTTTAGCCAATTTGAGGAGGGTTTAATGAAAATATGGGTTCCAAGACAAATCACAACATTCCAGTGCCTCACACCTTCATAAAATGACCTTAGAAAACTCAAAACACTATCACATATATAGTTCCAATCACATTTTTCCAAAACCTTACTTTAGTTCCTCAATTTCTCATGGAAACTCATGAAAACACCCTAGGGCATCACCCTAAAACCATAAAAATTGCATTTCCTGTCTCCCAAACCATTGGTACATGTAAAATACCATGAAACAAGTCATTCCACCGAGTTACAGGGCTGGACAGTAGGTGGAATGGCTATAACATCACTTTTACACCAATCAAACCCTCAAATTAGTTAGAAACAGGCAGTCCCAGAAAAATGAAGAGATCTCCCTCAAAACTCAATATTAGAACCTCTAACTGGATTTAAATGAAAGATATTTCATGCCCCTACAATATTATATAAGTCTCAGAGCATATGGTGGTGGTACAGATCCGTACAATGCTTGCAAAGTTTAGGAAAATAGAAAAAACATGGGGTTTCAGACCACCCGGCAGTAAAATGAGGATATCTCACTCGATTCTCAATGAAATAACACCATTCAAACGCCAAAAGAAAGCTTATTCAATTATCTATCCATCCATTATATGCTTGGAGTGTGGAACAATACGTACAGGTCGTACAATGCTCGTGATCAGCAATTTCTTAATGGAAAACACAAAAAACAGCAAATTTCTTATTAGAAACTCATTCCAAACTTCTTCAACAGCCTCCCCTTCGAGATATTACAACAATTTATTATGCTACCACCTGAAAACTACCTCTTGGGGCGTTCAACTTCCATAACCACCCTTTAATTAGATTCTAAAATGACAATTTTGCCAATTTTTTCCCTTAATCACTATCCCATTACAACTTGATCAACTTGATTTTTGCAAATACCACCTAACTGACCTATTAAGCCCTCCAATACATTGAAAATGGTCATTGAGACCTTATTTAACAATTTATCCCCCTTATTTCTAGACCAACCTATACTTGAAGGAATTTTACAATCATGTATTTTAGGTGCTCCTGCACCATACTCCCTGGGTACAAAAGATTTATGCCCCATAAATCACTCCATAGGACTACTCCAACCTTCTGGACAATCCCTTCAAACCTGCTCCAAGTTACTTGCATGGAAATCTTCCACCAAGGGACTTTGTACCCTTCATGTTTTGCTTTGACTTCACCTTGCCACCCTTGATCCTGCTCAATGGGATCTTCTTGCTGCATTTTGCCTTCATTGGTACCTGCAAACAAAAATTCAGTACACCAAACCAAACAATCATGCATTAGTATCCTTGTTACATGCTCTTTCATGAGCCAATCATACATGTAGTCTTGCCCTTCAACTCCACTCTCTGCAACACAACCTGCATTGTATGCTTCCAGTTTCATTTTAACCCTTGGTCTGTCCTCTGTCAGGGAAATGAACAAATCAGGGAGATAACCAATGATTCCCTTCACTCTTAGCCTCTTACTCTTCCACTTTACACCTGCATTCAAATGAATCATGCTTGGATCCTCTGTCTCAATAGCACACAATATCCTAATGACTGAACTCAGCAACCAAGGACAACTCACTGTCCCAATCTCAGATTTTCCTCTCTTCTCCAACTCAATTGGAGTCCACACACACTGTCTTCTCTTAGCCATTCCTTGGCCTATCACCTTCAACCTCTCAATCTTAGCCTCTATCCTTATTGCAATTCTCTGCAAAACCTTTGCCAAATATCCTTCACCTCTCATGGTGACCAACCTCTGCTCAACTCCTTGAAACTCTCCAAACTCTTCCATAGTCTCCTTCACTGTTTTCTGCAAATCTTCATAGCTGACTGTCTTTTTCCTGACTTCTACAACCTGCTCATCATCTTCAAGCCTTCCAAGACTTCTTTCATTCCTCTCATTACTTTTCTTTTTAGTCACTCCCTCATTCTTCTCTTTCTCAGTTTCCAAAACCTCTGTCACACAGCCCACTGTGTTTACAATCCCTGTCTTTTCATCATTTACTCTTACTGTCAAGGGACACTCCACTGCCCCAATCATGATCTTGTCATAGTTTTCAAGCCTTTTATGGCTTTCTCCAACCACCTCACCTGTCTTTTCTATATCTCCTCTTTTCCTCTTAACATTCCCAATCTTCAAGTCTTCACTGTCATCAGCATTTTCACCTTTTCCTCTTACCCATACCTGCTGCACCTTGTGCTCTTGTCCACTCAATGGATAGCATACACTTTCCTCAATGCCCTTGCTTTGCCATCCCTGCAAATCACTTGCACTCACATCTCTTTCCCTCTCTAAGCTCTCTATCCCAATAACTTTATTATCACAAAACTCAGCCTCAATCTCACCTATCCCTGTATCTTTCATGGATGTCTGCCCTACATCATTTTCATTCTTTAATGAACAAACTCTTACCTGCTCTTGGCCTTCCACACAACTCTCAAGCCTACCTTGCATCCTCAATGCCTCTTCACTCTTGAATCTTTCAATACCTTCATTCTTATTCTCTTCTCTTTGAGAGATCTCTGCCCCAAGTGCCTCCTGCTCGCAATACTCTGTCTCAGCTTCTTGCACCACTGTGTTTTTCATAGGTGTCTGCCCTAGAACACCATTAACCTGCAATGAACAAACTTCTTGCTGTCTTTTATCTTGAACATAACCTTCAAGCTTACCTTGCTCTTTTAAGGTCATTTCTTGTGTGACCTCCACTTCCCTTGTCTCTCTTATGTCTTCAATCTGTACTGTCCTTCCCAATGCTTCTTCATGGTATTTTTCCTTCTCCATTGCAACTATGCTATGCCCTATTGTCTCTTCCAGGTTCCCTTGTTCCTTTTGCTCCAGCATCTCTCTTTTTCCACACATCCCTATCCTTCTTTGTGTCCCTTCTTCCTGCAAACAACTCAAACTATACCTTTGCCCATCCTTTTTAATTTCATACACATTAAGCCTCCCATCATGCATAGCAAATCTATCATATTGCCAAACCCTTCCCAGTATCAAATGACAATCCTTTAGAGGCATAATATCACATAATATAACATCTTTATAAGGACCAATTTCAAAATCTACCAATGCTTGCTCTCTAACCACAACATGCTGACTATCATTTACCCAGTATGCCCTATAAGGTGATTCATGTTTTAACTTTGTCAAATGCAATTTTTCAACCATTTCTTCTGAAACAACATTACTCAAGGAACCTGAATCAATCATTACTTTACAGATCTTACCTCTGCATTTGCATCTGGTCTAGAAGGTAGCATGTCTCATTTGTCCTTCTTTCTCATCCAACCTTTTGAAGTGCATAGTGCCTTGTATCTTCCAATGCTTCTCCTGCAATCTTCAAGTGATCTACTTCCTTGCTCTGATACCACTATGATGCAGAGGTGGCAGCAAATTAAAATGTATTCAAACTCCCAAAAACATAGTTTTCCTCGAGAGAAACTTACTCCAACTAACCAAACCACAAAACCTCATTTTTAGCCAATTTGAGGAGGGTTTAATGAAAATATGGGTTCCAAGACAAATCACAACATTCCAGTGCCTCACACCTTCATAAAATGACCTTAGAAAACTCAAAACACTATCACATATATAGTTCCAATCACATTTTTCCAAAACCTTACTTTAGTTCCTCAATTTCTCATGGAAACTCATGAAAACACCCTAGGGCATCACCCTAAAACCATAAAAGTTGCATTTCCTGTCTCCCAAACCATTGGTACATGTAAAATACCATGAAACAAGTCATTCCACCGAGTTACAGGGCTGGACAGTAGGTGGAATGGCTATAACATCACTTTTACACCAATCAAACCCTCAAATTAGTTAGAAACAGGCAGTCCCAGAAAAATGAAGAGATCTCCCTCAAAACTCAATATTAGAACCTCTAATTGGATTTAAATGAAAGCTATTTCATGCCCCTACAATATTATATAAGTCTCAGAGCATATGGTGGTGGTACAGATCCGTACAATGCTTGCAAAGTTCAGGAAAATAGAAAAAACATGGGGTTTCAGACCACCCGGCAGTAAAATGAGGATATCTCACTCGATTCTCAATGAAATAACACCATTCAAATGCCAAAAGAAATATTATTCAATTATCTATCCATCCATTATATGCTTGGAGTGTGGAACAATACGTACAGGTCGTACAATGCTCGTGATCAGCAATTTCTTAATGGAAAACACAAAAAACAGCAAATTTCTTATTAGAAACTCATTCCAAACTTCTTCAACAGCCTCCCCTTCGAGATATTACAACAATTTATTATGCTACCACCTGAAAAATACCTCTTGGGGCGTTCAACTTCCATAACCACCCTTTAATTAGATTCTAAAATGACAATTTTGCCAATTTTTTCCCTTAATCACTATCCCATTACAACTTGATCAACTTGATTTTTGCAAATACCACCTAACTGACCTATTAAGCCCTCCAATACATTGAAAATGGTCATTGAGACATTATTTAATAATTTATCCCCCTTATTTCTAGACCAACCTATACTTGAAGGAATTTTACAATCATGTATTTTAGGTGCTCCTGCACCAAATGATAATAGTAATTAAGAAACAATGAATAAGAAATGATAATGTTATGAAAGAAATGATAAAGGATAAGGATCTAATGATAGAAAA
Organism: Sequoia sempervirens; assembly: GCA_007258455.2. Lineage (NCBI taxonomy): Eukaryota > Viridiplantae > Streptophyta > Pinopsida > Cupressales > Cupressaceae > Sequoia > Sequoia sempervirens. The sequence goes on along the minus strand of VDFB02061362.1, from coordinate 41,323 downwards.
ATAAAATAGAAATAATAATGGTAATGATAATGATAAATGAGAAATGATAAATGATAAGGATGAAATGATAATGATTGAAATGATAAATGATAATGACTGAGAAATGATAATGATAAATGATAACAAATGAGAAATGATAATGATAATGAATGAAATGATAATTAGAAATGAGAACATTTGATAATTATGGAAATTGAAATAGAAATGATAATGATAATGATAATGATAATGGTGATGCAAAAATGATAAATGAATCAAATGTACAAATTTCCTCCACAAAGAGTTCAAAACTACATGACAACCGTCAATGTTTTCATTCAGCCTTTCAAAACACTGGATGTGAATCCAATATGCAGATATATACAATGATCTAACAAATATGCAGCTAAATGAAACTAACTAGCTTGTTGAGCCTGTTATAAGCCTTCTTGAATCATCATAGAGTATTTTAAAATGTTGGAAGTATGTACAAGCATTAGAGGGGAAATTAGCGCCAATGATGACCTGAGTACAACTTTCATGATTTTTGATATAGTAAGCGAACACAAGCATCGAGGTATAATTGAACCTAGATGACCTGAGCATTTCTTGTATGAACAAACAAAGATTAACCACCCTTCTGATGCAAATGTGGAACTTTCATCGATGATATTGCTTTGGTCATCATGTCCTGTGACATATTTGCATTAGATTGACCATTAACCTCAAGACAGTAGACAAAGAGAAATCACTCTCATTCCTTTCCACTCTAGTTTCAGTACATCATCTAGTGTGCTCCAGAGTAATGATATCACAAATCAAACAACCTTTGTTCAAAGTGTAATCTTGTTATTTCATACATTTTTTAGATTTTTGGATCATCCAATAGACAACGATATGGTATTTGCTTAAAAGTGTTTCATGATAAGGCTCGATGAATAGATGAGGTTTCATGTGAGTTGGTTGTTTGTTCATATGATCAAATTTTATGACATTGTTTAGCTAAATTAATATGCTCTAAAAGTTAAGTGCCCCTAGTTGAGTTTTTGCCCCATTTATTGACACAACTTGTGAAAAGGAATATATACAACAATCAAGCCATGGTAAGACGTTTTATCACTCTAGGAAAATGATGGCAGGAAGATGCGATTATAACCCTAAGATGTAGAAAAAAGAAAGCTGAAAAGCCAAGTCTGTTTGCCAGATTTCACTATCTATATTTATTGCATTTTTTTTACTTATTTTTTATTTTTTTGTATTTTTCTGTCAATAGACTGCCTATTTGCGAGGTTTTCACCCTATGACATTTTTTATTTTTTATTTTTTGAATTTTTTCAGGACTCTTTTTGCTATTTTTGAATTTTTTTAGTACTCTTTCTGCTGTTTTTGAATTTCTTCAAGACTTTTTCTGGATTTTTTTTGTATTTCTTCAAGACTTTTTCTTATTTTTTTGTATTTCTTCAGGACTCTTTCTGATTTTTTTGTATTTCTTTAGGACTCTTTCTGATTTAAACATAATATTTCTTAAGATGCATGTTGTTGATGGGTTCATCAAATAGGTCTCCTTCTAGTGTTGACAACTTGTAGGCTCCTGAATCATAGACTATAATAACCACATAAGAGCCTAGCCAACTTGGTTCAAACTTTCCTTTCTTTTCTCTGTCTTGTTGATTGTGTGGGTTCTCTTTCAGAACTAGATCACCCACCTAAAAGATACATGGCTTTACTTTGTGATTATAGCTGTGAGACATCATCTGTTGGTATTCTTTCAAATGGTTAGCTGCTCTCTGTCTCTTTTCATCTAGGAGTTCTAACTCTTGTAGGCGGGAAACTCTATAGTCATCATCTATTATGAGACCTTTCAATGATACTCTTAGTGAAGGTATTTCAACCTCTAACGGCAATATGGCTTCTGCTCCATAGACAAGGGAAAAAGGTGTTGCTCCTATTGGCATTCAGACACTAGTTATGTAAGCCCACAAGGCGGGATTGAGTTAAACATGACAATCTTTCCCTGAATCATTTACTATCTTCTTCAAAATCTTTAGTATAGTCTTGTTTGAGGCCTCTGCTTGGCCATTCCCTTGTGGATAGTAAGGCGTTGAATATCTGTGCTGAATATGGAATCTTTCACAAAGTTCATCAACATCCTGATTCTTGAAAGGTTGACCATTATCTATAATAATGGCATTAGGAATACCATACTAACAAATAATGTAGCTGAGTATGAAGGATGAAATTTGTTTTATGATGACTTTAGATAGAGGTACCGCCTCAATCCACTTAGTGAAATATTTTGTCGCTGTGATGATGAACTTATGCCCATTTGAAGATGAAGGATGAATTTTTCCTACTAGATCTCACCCCCATTGAGAAAATGGCTAGGGTGGTGTGAACGAGTGAAGTTCTTGTGTAGGAGCATGAATAAGATTCCCATGAATCTGACATTTTAAACATGTTTTAACAAAAGTGAATGATTCCCTCTCCATTGTAGGCCAGTAATAACCCATTCTAATCAATTTCTTGGATAAAGTTAGTCCACTTGAATGAGTACCACAAATGCCCCCATGAACTTCTTGTAAAGATTTGTCAGATTTGTCACGTTCAAGACATTGAAGTAAAGTACATCAAGACCACGGCAATAAAGGGTATCAGGGATAAGGGTATAGCAAGAGGATTGTAAGATAAAATTATGTTTTTGGTTACAAGACAAGTCAGGTGGTAAAATGTCATCTTTTAGGTAGGCATAAATATTACCATGCCAGCGTGAATTGGATCCTACCAAGTGGCAGATAATTTGGCTTTCGGGTGTGTCATAAGCAGGTGTAAATAATTGTTCCACTAGAAATTCATAGCGAGTCTACTTTTCTGGGAGTTGTACCAATGATGTGATCATAGCCATAGCGTCAGCTGCTTTGTTATCGAGCCTTGGAATTTGTGTGAACTAGATGTCTACAAAGTACTTCTTGAAGTCATCGACCATCTTCTTGTATGGCAACAATTTGGCATCTTTAGTCTGATAATCATCATTGATTTGGTTAATGACTAATTGTGAGTCCCCATAAACTTGTAGCTCAGTAATCCTCCATTCCAATGCTGTCTTTAGTCCAGTGATTAGTGCTTCATATTCGGCTATGTTATTAATGCATGGAAACATTAGCCTATATGACCGAGGAATGGTATGTCCTTGAGGGGTGACAAAGAGAATGCCTGCCCCTGATCCATGTTGAGTATTTAGGAACCATCAAAGTATAAGGACCATAGTTGCTTGAATTCTGTAGTGAAAATATCAGCATCTAGAAATTCAATGTGCAAGGGGTGCTCTACTTGTAGGGGAGTGTCTGCTAGTTGATCAGTGATAACTTGTCCCTTGATTGCTTTGCGATCAACGTAGTTGATGTCAAACTCACTCAAAATCATGACCCATTTTTCTAACCTTCATGTTAGTGATGCTTTACTTAGTAGATACCTGAGTGGATCGATTTTTGAAATTAGATTGATTATATGAGTTAGCATGTAATGTCAAAATTTTTGTGAAGCAAAGACTACTGCTAAACAAGCCTTCTTAATGAAAGTGTAGTTAAGTTCATGACTTGTTAGTGTTTTGCTGATGTAATAGATTGCACGTTCTTTCCCTTCACAGTCTTCTTGTGCTAATAATGCCCCCAAGGATGTCTCGGTTGTGGAAATATATAGGATCAATGGTTTGTCTGGATTTGGTGGTACTAGAACTAGAGGGTTCATCAAGTACTACTTGATTTGTTGAAATGCCATTTCACATTTGTCATCCCATCTAAAAGGAACATTCTTATGCAGGAGATGTGTGAACGGTAGATTTTTGTTAGCCAATTGCACAATGAATCTTCTTATGGACTAAAGTTTCCCTTGTAATGATCTCAATTGATAGGTGTTCTTTGGGGGAGGCATATCCATGATTGTCTGAACTTTAGCAGAATCTACTTCAATTCCCTTTTTTGAAATGATATATCCTAAAAATTTTCTAGATGTGACCCCAAAAACACATTTCTTGGGATTTAGGCGAACTTTGAATTTTTCCAATCTGGTAAATATTTTAGACAGTATCTCCAGGTGTCCTTCTCTGGTGTATGATTTTGCCAATATGTCATCCACATAATCTTCCATGAATGTGTGCATCATGTCATGAAAGATCGTAGTCATAGCTCTTTGATAAGTAGCCCTAGCATTCTTTAGACTGAAAGGCATGACATTTCAACAGTACGTTCCCCATGGACAAGTGAAAGCTATTTTCTCTTGGTCTTCTGGTGCAATCTTGATTTGGTTATAACTAGAGAAACCATCCATTAATGAATACCTGGCATGGCTAGCTATTAAATCAACTATAGTGTTAATGCTTGGAAGCGAAAAGTCATCCTTAGGGCAGGCTTTGTTAAGATCTCTAAAATCCATGCACACTCTAATGCGTTTAGCCGACTTTGCTACTGGGACAATATTGGAGATCCATTCTGCATAGGCAATTGATCTTATAAATACTGCATCTAGGAGTTTCTTGAGTTCTTCTTTAACTAGTAGTGCAACGTGAGGATGCATCTTTCTGAGTTTTTGTTTCACTAGTTTAGCTCTTGGTTTGATAGACAAATGATGCATTATGAGATCAAGATCAAGACCTGGCATGTCTGCATATGACCAAGCAAAATTGACTTGATTTTCTTTGAGAAAATTCATGAACCCTGGGATTTCATTATCTGTCATTGATTCTGCTACCTATAGAATCCTTGGATTATCTATAGTTTCAATATTGATTTCCTTTGTAGGCTCGATCAAAATGGGCGATCGCTCATGATAGTGTTCTGGGAGAGTGTCAAGTTTCCCATCAGCTGGTGCCTTGAAAAGGTTTTCACCATCTGATACGCTCTTTATTTTGTCTTTTGTGTGATCTAGTACTGCTAGATTCTAGTTTTCACCACTAGATCATTTTTCTTTATTTTCATTTTTGCAGCTAGGAGACTTGACACTCTCTTGATTAAAGACTTCGTACCAAAAATCACTAGTGGAACAATCATTTACATCATCTATGGAAAGGAAGTTTATGATAGCTTCGTCATTTGGAAAAATAGGCAAGTCAATAGGTTTAGTTAGATCCCAGTCAATGAGATCAGGATGGATCAAAGGTAACAAGTCATTTGGCCATGTGAAATCAGTGATGGTTAGGGTCAAAATAGAGTTATCGGTAGGATCCGAGGCATGAGGTAGATCAATGATGGTACTATTCTCTTGATAGTCTTGTTCATTAAGATTCGACTCAGTATCACTAGACTCATAGTTGCTTTGTAGTTCAGATTCTTGTGGTTGGGACCCTGAACTTTCTCCTTTGATTAAAGTTGGTGTATACTTGTGTATGACATCTACCTCTTTGTCTCTCCAAAATTCATCATCACGGATGGCATTCCATTCATATTCAGTAGAATCTGTATCAGAGTTATTTTCTTTGAAATTCAAGATTGATGCCAAACATGCCTCTTTCTTATCATAACCTTCTTGCAGTGTAAAAACATTACCTCATGATTGGTTGGATGGGGTAGCATCATAGCCTAGTCCAGTTTTATCATATGCAGCAAGCCCTGGAAGATGGATAGACTCAACTACGCCTTCTTTTCTTTTTCCAATAGGACCATTGTCATATCCCATCTTTTGCATAATGGAATAGTCTTTCCCATATTTGTCAGTTGGTAAGGTGACATTTAGAACTGTTTCATCTTCATCCTTATAAAGCCAATTTAGAATTGTTGTATCTTCAGGATCTCCCATGGGCAATTTTTCTTTGATAAATTGTCCATTGAACTTGGTAGTTGGCTTTGTTTGTATTTGTGCTGATGTTGATGCTACTGATATCTATTGTTGTGTAATATAAGGTTGTCCATGTGATCGAGGGGATGTAGGTAGATTAGCAAGACAAAGAGAATATTCCCCAACTCCACTTTCCTTGAACTACAGTTTCTTGTCAAAGCTTTTGGCTAATTGACTGATTTGTGTATCAGTCTTAGGAGAAGTGTTAGCAAGCGCTTCTCGATTGTTTGGAACCAAAGTATCCTGACTAGCTTTGACATTGAAACAAGTTTGGATGTTTGAATTATCAGCTGATATAGTGATTTCCTGTCCATCATATGGAAACTTAAGACATTGATGGTAAGTGGACAGAACAACTTGCATTTCATGAATCCAGGGATGACCCAACAAGATGTTGTATGCAAGATCCTGGTTTAAAACTTGACAAAAGGTATTTTTGATAACAGGTCCCACTCTAATTGGTAGCATGATTAGACCTTTAGACGTTATTTCCTCATCATCATAGGATTTTATGGTAATCTTCCTTCTAGGATCAATAGAGTCCTCTAAAAATCCTAAAGCTTGAACCACCTTCAAGGAACATATATTTGAACCAGCCTCTCCATCTATTAGGCCACGTTTAACATGGAACTTATGGATCATGACCTCTAAGTATAACGATGAATTGTGGGGATGAGTCATGGAAACATTATCTTTTTCTGAAAATGAAAGACATGTGGGTGAGGACAAGTGTCCTACCATGGCTTGAAATTGGTTCACATCCAAATCTGTGGATATAGTTGTTTCAAAAAGGGCCTTCTCTAAGATTTCTTTATGCACCAGGGAAATCTTCAGGAGTTCTAAAATGGAAATTTGAGCCGGAGTTTTTCGAAGTTGGTTAACTAAGTCATATTGATGTTGAGGGAAGGGCTCAATGGATTTTGAAGAAGCACCTTTCAAGACAACTTTAGCTTGTGCTCTTTTCGTGACATTAACTTGTTCATTATCTATCTTCTCCTTGATTTTTATAACGTTGATTCGCTCATCATCCATATAGAGGTGATGTATTACAGTGTCATTAATTTGATTCACATTTTTGTCAGAAGACTCTCCCTTTTGATAATTTGGCAAAGGGTTGTGAAATGCTTGGTGAATTTCATTGGATTTTTGTTTTCCTTCTATTATGATAGTGCTATTGTCAATTAGGTCTTGAATAGTATGCTGCAAAGCTTGACAGTTGTTTGTATGATAACCTCTGCACCTATGATAGTCACAATAATAAGCTTCATTCCATGATGGAGGTTTTACACTAGGTTCATAATTGCATTGAGGTGGCAAAGTAAGGACATTTTTTTCCATAACCTCCTTGAAAGAAGATTCCAAGGATTTTCCTAGTGGAGTGAAAGTTCTTCTACTAGAGAAGAATGAAAAGTATTGTGAGTTCATGTTTGAGGTATTCCCTAAGGTGGTGTTGTTGTTGTTGTTTCCACAGTAATTTTGATTGTTGATAGTCCCCTGATTTAGAATAGGATTTTGATTCATGTTGTTCTTTGGAGGGGGAAGATTGTTTCCTTGATTCGTGACAGAATTGACATTGTTGTAATTATTGTTACGAGGAGTATTTGGAGTATTCAGAACAAATGGATTAGTCAAGACATGATTTGCATCTACAACACCATCATTTACAATGTTTTTGTTGCGAGTCCAAAATTTAGACTTGTCTTGATTGTTATAATGGTTAGATGAGCTAGGATTGTCCTTGTCAAGTTTTATTGTCCCTCTTTTGACCAAAGCTCCTTCAATGGTGATGGCATCCTCAATCAATTTCTCAAAGGAAGGTAGACAATTTAGATTTAAGCGATAGCTCATTTCCGAATTTAGGCTATTGATGAAAGTAACCATTTTTTCCTTTTCAAGAACATGACGTGGATACCTAGCAAACATTCTTCTCCATATTTGAAGAAAGCTAGTGAAAGGTTCACCAGGTTTTTGTGCAACTTTGCAAAGATCAATCATGGTAATTTGGTGTTGGATGTTGTAGGCATATTGTGTTATGAACAAATTGATTAATTCCTCAAATGTTCGAACAGGAGGTGTGATTTTCGATATCCATTCCATAGAGTTACTTCCAAGACTCCTAGGAAAAAACACAAGTAAGTGTCTTCATGTGAAAATTCTAAAGTCATGTTTCGAAAGTCTCTCACGTGTCAATTGGATCCAATTTCCCATTATAACGATCAAATTTGGGAATTTCACAATGTTTAGGAAATGGAATCATATTGAGACCTCTATCAAAAGGATAAGGACATATGTCATCAAGAGTGTATTTCTTTGTTGTGGTCCCCCCTTGTAACTCTTTGATTTGTCCTTGGAGTGCCTTAAATTGTTGAGTAAGAATAGTAAGATCGGATGGGGATGTTTCTTCTTCTTTGCTCTTTAATTTCTCAGTATCAAAATCTTTAGGCAGTTTAGCTCCTTGACTGGCTAGGAAGAGAAAATACTTTTCTTTGTCACGTTGCAGGATATTTTCTATGGCTTTAAGAAACTTGGGGCCTTGTTTAGCCTCTCTAATGTGAAGTTCTTCCTCTTGCTCATCATCACTATCTACAGGAGTTTTGTTCATGTCTTTGTACTTATGAAATGGGTTTATTTCTCTATTATCCATATTGTTGTCACTAAAAAGAGGATTACAATTCATACTAAAATGAGGATTACCACATTCACCTTCTTCTTGAATGTTATGGGTAGGAATTTCTTGTTGAGACTCTTCTCCTAGTTTGTTGTATTGAGATCTTGTAAAAATAGGCATATGAAAGGAATCCTATGATATGATCAAAGGTCACTAAAGGATTTGACTAGGATGTGTTGAATATTCGATCGAAGGTTGTGGTATATTCTCAAACTCAAGAGGTTGATTAAGATTGTGATGTTGAGATAATGCTAATCTTTGATAATAAGCTTGAGTAGCTGAAGGTTCTACAGCGTAATTGTCAGAAAATCCTCTAATGTAGTCTTGCTATCTATGGAGAAATTTGTGATAATGGAGCAAGACGTGTCGACCTTTATACAAAAATTCTTTGCGGTCTAAATTTTTCTTGTACCTTAAGTTCTTTTTGGGCTTCTTGATCCTATTGAAGACTGATTTCTTGACGAACTTGGTTGATTTCCACTTCCTCAACATGGGAGAGAAATGTTAGAAATTCGGACCTATTTAAAAAGTTTTTTCATCAACCAAAAGTGCTATTTTGTTCCCTAAATGCATTGCAGGAAGAGGTATATGCTCTAGAGAAAAAGTCAAATGCACTGTAAAATACCTTGAATGCGCAGAAAAAGACCTTAGATGCACTAAACCAAGAATCATATGCGGTAAAACAGTCTCTAAATGCACTGGAAAATGACTCAGATGCCCCGAACCAGCTAGTGAATGTGCCAGAACAGTTTGTATATGCACTACAGTTTTGCCTAGGTGTGCTAAAACAGTGCTCCAAAGACAGTTTTTAACCAGTTTTGAAAATTTTTAGCTAAAGTTTTTCATTTTCATTTTGGATGATCCTTTATATGAATTAATGTTCTTGAAAAACACAACAAACAGTCTGATTTAAGTTGATCGTAACCAAGCACAGAATAAGACAAGCACAACTTAAGTTAGCCTAGGACAATATCTGCTAGATTCCACATGGGTTTCCCCAACCGCATATCAGTAGCGTGTGAATTTAGAAGCTTGGCTGGATGGGCTCCCCCTTACAGTGCACTCTCTTCTCAGGCCAACCAAGCTTCCAACCCCCATGAAACTCCCATGGTAGATTGATCACCTCTACTATAGACTACAAAAGTGTGGAAGGCTTCACACCGACCAGTGTTGGACTAGCAGATAGAAGGTTTTTGGCCTTCTAAACAATGGTATTTAGTTTAGGACCCTCGTTCGAGTGGCCATTCATGGGGCAAGAGATTAATCAACATAAAGGTGGAACTCTAGCCTGAAGAGGTTAAGCTCAACAGGGTTTAAGGGAGTACAACTCCGTCCGTATGACACATCTGCACAAGCAACCTTAGGTTTTCCCTTAAGGTTTACATTTATATACCGGTTGGGGGTAGCTTGGCCTTAGCTCCATTTCCAGTTTGAGTCACGTTGAGGTGATGAAATCCCTAGGCAGGCCCAATTTATAGAGTCAAGGTTACACAAGGAAAAGTGGGTCTAGTTTTCTGATCACCTAGTTTGCACAGGGTGAGCATAGTCATCTACTACTTTCAAACACAATCAAGAAGAGTAGATAGATTCATTTTAGGTGCACCAAAATAAAAAATGATATAATTTAAGTTATCTAATCTAAGTGAAGATTTTGCTTCACAACAAACATGGGGTTCATTTTAACTGCATAATAAAGATGTGATGGCTACCCTAGATTGATTCATTTTAAAACCAACAAGAAAAAAAGAAAAAAATTCTATCTATGGAAGGTGTCAAACTCAGAATCTCTGTTACAACCCAGATGTGCCACTTTGTTACCCAGATGCACAAGAACAGAACTCAGATGCGCAAGAATGGAACTCAGATGCACAAGAACAGAACTCAAATGTGAAAAAATAGAACCCAAATGCACAAAAATAGAACCCATATGCACAATAACAGAACCCAAGTGCGCAAAAATAGAACCCGGATGTGTGAGAACAGACACTAGATGCGCTAAACTAAAATGCAAATTTATTAAAAAAATTTCCAAATAGATTTAAATGCACTAAATGATGTTCTATATGTGGTAATCAAACTCCTAAATGCTCTTTAGAAATTCCCATATGCACCGAAACAATCTTCAAATGCGCTAAAGTACCTGCAAAACGGAAAATTTTCAGATCTCCCAGATGCACTGCCGAATGTCAGAAAACCTGCAAGAAAACCTGCAAGAAAGAAGTCTAAAATAGGGGCATAGGCCCCACGGTGGGCGCCATAAATGTTTGATAAAAAATAATATGCATAATAGATTGAAATTAATACTATTCAAGCACACCAATAAGACATTGTATCAAAACAAAACAAAAAAAAGGTAAGTAGATGCAAACTCAATATACTGCTTCGATTTTTGTCCTATTGTCCTCTATCTTCATTTTTTTGTTGATTCCAGCTTTTGCTCTTAGATTTGTAGGCTAGGCTCAAAAAACTGTCTTCCTAAAGAACAAGATTTAAATATGATGCATGATGCAAGATTAAGCTATGATATGGAATAAGACTAAGATGATTGAAGCAAACATGATGCTATGATACTAGAATACTAAATGAATTAAATGCATGAACTCTAATTAATTGCCTATTATCAATGCTTAGATTCACACAGGTATTTATAAAGTTTTTCGAATGATTCTAATTGGTTGTCTTGATTGACGGTTGTGATAATTCCTAGCAAATCAAATGGCTGAAGATGGAAGAAACTGAAGAGAAAATAGAAGAAAACTTGAAAACAAGATTTTTCTATTTTTATAAAAGATAAGATAAGAAGATAAGAAATCATCTTTCTTTAAAAGAATAAAAGAAAGATTTAAAAGCTGATAAATAATGAATTAAAAATTCAATTATTTATTTGTGGATGATATTCAACTTTTTCTTAATTAAATGAAATATTTAATTAAGCTTTTAAAAGCAGAAGAAAGCTTTAATCAGGATTTTTGAAAAAAACAAAAGATCTCATATTTAAATAAAATATTTAATTATGATATGAGAAGAAAACAAAAGATTTCACAATTAAATAAAATATCTAATTGTAATTTAGAAAGAAAGCATAAGATCCTTTAATTAAATAAAGTTTATTTAATTAAATGACTTTTATGAAATTAATTAAATGAAATATTTAATTAATTAGAAGAAGAATTTAAAATAGAAGAAAGGGCAATATTTAAACTTAATTAAATCAAAAGATTTAATTTAAATTCAAACAATGATAATTAATTTAAATAAATAATAAGTATTTATTTAATTAATTAAGTGGACATATGAAAATAATTAAATAAAGTAAATTTATTTAATTACGGAAGAAGAATAAGATGAATGAACAGTATAATTAAATTAATTAAATTTAATCATATTTAGAGGACTTTTAGATAAATTAACTAAATAATAAATATTTAATTAATTGCCAGGATTATAGACATGACCATTTTTATGTGTATACACAAACTATTAATTGTCATTGTTATTTTGTTTGGATGGAACAAGTTATATTTTTTTGTATCAATATGTTTCATGATATTCTTCTTTTCTCATCTGTTTGAAGTTCCCCATAATAAACTATTCTTCATGATATTATTTTTTCCAGTTCCCCATAACAAACTGTTGATTTTCATAGTTTTCCTTTTCTATTCTCCATATTTTATTCATGATATTATTTTTTCCCCATATGTCTGAAGCTCCTTATAACAAGCTGTTAATTTCTATGGTTATTTTGTCTAGATGGAACATGTTATATGTCTTGTATCAATACGTTTCATGATATTATTTTTTGCTCATATGTTTGAAGTTCCCCATAAAAAGATGTTCTCCATTTAGTGCAAGGTAATGTAGCTCAAATTTTCAATTAAGTCTATGGTGTTATACTCATTTTGCACAAATTATTACTACACATTGGCTTTACTAGTTGTATTTTATGTGGGTTTTCATTCATATGTCATTTACGTGTGATTCTTAAGTGTTATTCTAACACCTCTTACAACTATTACATAGACTGCTTGTCTTGTGCCAATATGTTTCATGAATTTATTTTTTCCTTACCTCTTTGAAGGTCCTTATAAAAAACTGTTAATTGTCGTGGTTATTTTTTTTGGATGGAACATGTTATATGTCTTGTATCAATATGTTTCACAATATTCATTTTTTCCCATCTGTTTGAAGTTCCCCATAACAAACTATTGTTCATGATATTTTTTTTCTTTAGTTGCCAATAACAAAATGTTCATTATCGTAGTTTGCCTCTTCTATTCTGGATATTTTAAAGTTCCATTTAATGTGGGTTTTTGATCATCTATCATTTTTGAACATCTGTCATGTTCATTATCTTAGTTTTCCTCTTCTATTCTCCATATTTTAAAGTTCTATTTAATGTGGGTTTTCAAACATCTGTTTGCAGTTCCCCATAACAAACTATTGTTCATGATATTCTTTTTTCAGTTACCCATAACAAACTGTTCATTATTGTAGTTTGCCTCTTCTATTTTGGATATTTTAAAGTTCTATTTAATGTGGGATTTTGAACATCTGTCATTTTCAAACATTTGTCATGTTCATTATCCTAGTTTTCCCCTTCTATTCTCCATATTTTAAATTTCTATTTAATGTGGGGTTTTGAACATTTGTCATTTCTTTTGTGATTCTTAAGTCTTTTTCTAATAGCTCTTTTCCAATTTCCCTTTTTTTGTATATTAGTTTAGTGGTTGTTAAGTTTTATTCTAATACCTCTTATACAATTAATTTATTTGTCTTCAATATATATGCATATATGCATATGTCTATGTTTTGAAGCATTGATTTTCACATACAATTGACAAACTGCTTGTCTTGTACAAATATGGTTCATGATATTCATTTTTCCCCATCTCTTTGAAGCTCCTTATAAAAAAATGTTAATTGTCATGGTTATTTTGTCTGGATGCAAAAGGTTATATGTCTTGTATCAATATGTTTCATGATATTCTTTTTTTCTCATCTATTTGAAGTTCCCCATAACAAACTATTCTTCATGATATTATTTTTTCTAGTTCCTCATAACAAAATGTTAATTACCATAGTTTTCCTCTTCTATTCTCCATATTTTTCTCATGATATTATTTTTCCTCATCTGTTTGAAGCTCCTTATTACAAACTATTAATTTTCATGGTTGTTTTGTCTGGATGGAACGTGTTATATGTCTTACATATCAATTTGTTTCATGATATTCTATTTTGCTCATCTATTTGAAGTTCCTCACAACAAATTGTTCTTCATTTAGTGCTAGGTAATGTAGCTCGAATTTTCAATTAACTTAGTGATGTTATAACTATCATGTTCATTATCGTATTTTTCCTCTTATATTCTCCATATTCTAAAGTTCTATTTAATGTGGGTTTTCAAACATTTGTCATTTTTCTCTAATTCTTAAGTGTTTTTCTAATAGCTCTTTTCCAATTTCTCTTTTTTTCTATATTAGTTAAGTGGTTGTTAAGTGTTATTCTAATACCTCTTATACAATTACTCTATTTTTTTCAATATATATATGCATATATATGTATCTGTTTATGTTTCGAAGCATTAATTTTCACATATAGTTCATAGACTACTTGTCTAGTACCAATATGGTTCATGATATTCTTTTTCATCATCTCTTTCAAGATCCTTATAACAAATTATTAATTGTCATGGTTATTTTGTTTGGATGGAACATGTTATATGTCTTGTATCAATATGTTTCATGATATTCTTTTTTCCAGTTCTCCATAACAAACTATTGATTATCGTTGTTTTCCCATTCTATTCTCCATATTTTATTCATGATATTATTTTTCCCTCATCTGAGTGAAGCTCCTTATAACAAAGTGTTAATTGCCATGGTTATTTTGTCCAGATGGAATGTGTCATACGAAATGTGTGAGAAAATATATTGATTAAGTTGCATTGTCAAAAGAGCCATTGTGGTGTTGGTTTGATAGCAGACTATTGAAAAAAAATTCACCTTCATCTTCGTTTTATAGAGGATTTGAGGGTTTTAAGACTGTTGTGCTCCAAAATGTGTGATTGTATAGATATATACATATGCATATGTATATATACATATATATATGTGTGTGTATCTATATATGTATGTCTATATATATTTATATATACATATATATACATGTATATACACATATATACATACATATATACATATCCATATACATATATATATTATATATATGTATATATATATATTGTAAAAGAACTATCAGAAAAACATACATACACACATATGTATGTCTATATGTATGTATGTTTTTCTAATATTTCTTTTACAATTTCCCTATTTTTCTATAATATTTAGTGCTAGATAATGTAGATCAAATTTAGGATTGACAGGCCAGCTATTACATAGATTGGTTGTGTTGTATCAATGTGTTCCATTATATTCTTTTTTCTGTCATCTTTTTTAAGCTCTCTGGAACAAACTATTCATTTTCCCTAGTATCCCATAACAAACTGTTCATTATCATAGTTTCCCATTTAATCAGGGTTTTCAAGCATCTATCATTTTCTTGTGCTTCTTAATTTTTTTTTTCTAATAGTTCTTTTACAACTTCCCTATGTTTCTATAATATTTAGTGTCAAATAATGTAGCTCAAATTTTTGAATTGACAAGCCAAATGTTACATAGATTACTTTTATTGTATCAATATGTTTCATGATATTCTTTTTCCCTCATTTGTTTGAAGCTCCCTATAAAAAAATGTTCATTGTTGTGGTTTAGCTCTTGTAAATTCTAAAATTTTGTGGATTGATATAAACTACAAACATGGTGTTGATTTGTACCTCTAGGCTGAGCTTTCAAATTTTTTGGTCTATGTATGTTTTCCTACCTCTCTTAAAGTTCTATTTAATGTGGGTTTAAATTCCTCAAAACCTACATATATGTGTGTGTGTGTGTGTGTGTGTGTGTGTGTGTGTGTGTGTGTATCTATCTATGTACACACACACACATATGTATGTATGTATTGAATTCCCAGTTTCATATTTAAAAATATTCATATAGGCAGATATATATTCATATATATAGATGAAGACCTTTGTGGCTTATTTCACAATGCACGAAAATTTATATATACACATGTATATATAAATAGATGTCTATGCTATCTTTATTCGTATTTATGTAGACTTTGGTTTAAAAATAGTTAAAAATAGCATAGCACCACAATGACTCTTTCGAAAATGCAACTTAATCAATATATTTTCTCACAAATTTTAGAGTATACTTTCCCACACTAGAACATTGAATATTGCATTTACTTCCTCTCATGCCATTGTACAATATTGCCAAAATGCATTGAGCCTCATGCAAGAAAAAAAATTATATTCTACTTCTATGTATCGAGGTGAACAACTACACCCCTACTAGCACACATTATTAGAAAACTCCACATCACCATAAACAACCCCAAGAAACTCCCTGTCACCATGTCAATGAATACATAGTCAAAACAATGTTGTATACACATCTATTCAGATATAGCAGTGTATATATAAATAGATATATATATATAGATGTGTACATATGGATATATATATATATATATCAAGTTATATGTGTTCTGTTAAGTGTGAAGAAAAAGGGGAAACTCAATGCATATATGTAATTAATCATGAAATTATTCTTATTGTTGTATATCCTATTGTTTTCATAAGAAAGAATGAAGGGACTAGCTAGCAACATATACAAATATCTACATATAGGTATATATAGAAATATAGTAAAACCTACATGCAGACATATATGAGCATCCTCAAAGATAGACATATGCATATAGGGATATATACATTTGCATTTATCATTTTTATTCTTCTTGTTGTCCTATTATTTAGAGAATATTAAAAATGGAATGGTTATACCCATTTTCATTTAATCAAATTAGCAAAATGGTTGACAAATTATTGTAGACACTATAAAATGTCGTAAGTTTGTGAGCAACATTTTTCCTTGGTCGTCATCCTCTAATAATTGAATAATTTTAATTATTCAATTATGCTTGATCATATTCCTCTATTAATTAAATAATTTTTAATTATTTAATTAATTCATTTTCTAATCTTTATTCTATCCCAATCAATTAAAATTATTTGTGTCATTAATACCCCATTTCTTCAATAATTAAATAAATTGTCATTCATTTAATTATTTATCTTTCATCATTTGTCTACAGTGAGAGAATAATTATTATTATTATAACTTGACCTTTCATTCTTCCATGATTAAAGAATTGTTGGAATTATTTAATTCCTCTCCAATTTCCATCCTCACATTTAATTAAATTGAATAAATTTAATTAAATGCTCTATCTTTTATTTCCTCTAAATAAGTGGTTTGAATAAAATAGTTATCTGCCATTTGTCCCTTTCCTCCATTTTTGAACAAATAATTTGAAATAAATTATTTATGCATCCTCCTCCAGTTAAAGATGCCCTGTCATTAACCCCTGTCATAGCCTTCATTTTTGTCATAGGTGTCAAGTGTCATACTTGTCATGATTCCTTCAAGAATAACATATTTTTGGTGCACCAATTCTAGACCATTGATCTTAGAATCTTTTCTAAGACTCAATCTTGATCGTCCATTCTATAACCTCCCTCTCATGCATCCTCCACCATTGATCTTGGAATATTTCTAGAGGATTAATCTCAACCATCCATTCAAAAGATTGTCTATAAAAGTAGCCTCCCCCCTCCACTTGGTCCTTAACAACCATTACTCCAAATTTGTTGCTTACTATTTGTAGGTATTTGCACAACTTAAAAAAAAAATCTAAGGGAAATATTGGCATAAGAAGAAGGAGAGACAAGATAAGTGAATCAACCATGATGGGAGTTTTTTATTTCATGTTTTGTATTTTTAATTATCTCCATTATTTGTTTTCTCTTTTTGATGATGTTTTAGTAGCTTAGAAGTGTTGGCAGTCACTTATTCTAGGCTAGGAATTCTCTAACCCCATCTCACATTTCATACCACAAGCCTCCTCATCATTCTTCCTTCATTGGGGCATATTTTATAATTAAATTTCTTTGACACAACGTGATGAACTACATTATGCAAAGAGGGGAAAAATGTAGACACTGAAAAATGCCCTAAGTCTATGAGCAACATTTTTCCTTAGTCGTCATCCTCTAATAATTGAATAATATTAATTATTCAATTATTCTTGATCATATTCCTCTATTAATTAAATCACTTTTAATTGTTTAATTAATTCACTTTCTAATCTCTATTCTATCCCGATCAATTAAAATTAATTAATTGTGTCACTAATATCCCCTTTCTTAAATAATCAATTAAATCATTATTTATTTATTTATTTATCTTTCATCATTTGTCTATAGTCAGAGAATAATTATTATTATTTGACCTTTTATTCTTCCATGATTAAATACTTGTTGAAATTATTTAATTCCTCTCCAATTTTCATCCTCACATTTAATTAAATTGAATAAATTTAATTAAATGTTCTATCTTTTATTTCCTCCAAATAAATAATTTGAATAAATTATTTATCTGCCACTTGTTCCTTTCCTCCATTTTTGAAAAAATAATTCAAAATAAATTATTTATGAATCCTCCTCCAGTCAAAGATGTCATGTCATTAACCACTATCATAGCCATTAGGCATCATAGCTGCCAGGCATCATACCTATCATGATTCCTCCAAGAATAACATATTTTTCATGCACCAATTTTGGACCATTGATCTTGGCATCTTTTTTGAGACTCAATCTTGATCATCCATTTTGTAACCTCCCTCTCATGCATCCTCTGCCATTGATCTTGGAATCTTTCTAGAGGATTAATCTCAGTCTTCCATTCAAAATATTGTCTATTAAAGAAGCCTTCCCCCTCCACTTGGTCCTTAACAACCATTATCTCTGAATTTCTTGCTTACTATCTATAGGTACTTGCACAAGTTTACTACGAAATCTAAGGGAAAATATTGCAAAAGAAGAAGGAGAGACAAGAGATGTGATTCAAGATTCAAGATTCAAGAATAGGGAGCATTTTGATTTGATGTTTTATTTTACTTATTCTTTCATTATTTTCTCTTGTTTAGGTGTGGTTAATAGTCTACAAGTGTTGGATGTCACTTTATCTAGGCTAGGAATGATATAAATCCATCTCACAATTATCAATATTTCTAACTTGTCTACCAGTTGCCATTGGATGTTGTAATACATTAATATTTTATTTTTATTATGAAATAGAGCTCCCAATCATTCAACCATAATTGCAACATTTCCTCCCTATAAAAGGTCTCACAACTATGTTTGTGGAATTGGGCATTGTGGATGGATCTCTAGAGCCCCCTAAAATTAATTTGGTGATTGATTTGATGACATCCCCCACAAGTTTCACTACAAAGTCTAGTTCTGAGGGCACAAGCCACTAGCCTTCAAATCCTAATTCTGTAAGCTTATATTTCCTTTTCCTTATACCTGATGCAAATTTGTTGTTATTGTTTCCTTCATCTTTTGTATTCAACCTAAACATTTCCTTTCAGTTTCTTTAATTTTATGATTCTCAAATATAGAAACATGCACCACATACCCTTTCCTATTTATGATTCCAATTTTATTGGCCTTAAGATGTATACACACATGGTTGGCCTTCGTAAAGCATATAAATGTGGAAGTAGATATGCATTGATCTTTGCCACTAGTTTACTTCAAATTCTAGCAAAAGACCTCCACATGTTGCAGCATAGCTCTGACTCTACAAAAAATCATGTTGCTATTATTAAAGGAATTGTTTGTAAACCTTACATCTTTACTGCCTTGATCAAAATAGACAATTACAATTCTAAGGAGCACCTTAAAAAATTAATTGTGAAAGCAACAAAACTTGAATTCCAAGAAAAGTTTAAACTATTGCTTTTAGATATATTGAACATATATGCCCCTATTTCAGAAAAAGGCTACACCAGCAAGCCCACTCTTTGGCTGCTCTTTTCCACTTTACAACAATTCACATTTTCTTTCCTTTTTTATTCTCAACATGGGATGCCAAGTCTTGTGTTTTGTAAATGTAAATTTACTATATTCCTATGTTTGTATATATATATATATATATATGTATGTATACATATATCTATGTATACATATATATATACATATATATATTATATATATATGTATGTATACACATATATATATATGTATACATATATATATATACATATATATATATATATATATACATATATATATATATACATATATATATATACATATATATATATGTATACATATATATATACATATATATACATATATATATATATATATATATATATATATATATATATATATATATATATATATATGTATATATATATACATATACATATGTATACATATATAGATATACATATATATATGTATACATATGTATACATATATATACATATATATATACATTTATATATACATGCACATATATATGTATGTATGTTGGAAAAACAAGGACAAACAACTAAGAGGTGGGTTGAATCAGTTGTCCACAAAAAGTTAAATTTCAATAAGCTTTTCACACTTAACTTAATCTCTCATCTGATGAACAAGAAATTAATCACAAATAATTAGAACACCAAAAACACAGAGAACACCAATATTTTTTGCATGGAAACCCTATTAGGGGAAAAAACAGGATGGATGTTAGTCCATAATTATACCCTGTTAGAAGTATAATGAAAAATAAAAAAGGGAATGCACATGCATTTAGGCTCATTTCCTAGAGCTCATTGCTTGATTACAAAAGGGGCTCATTTCCCAATAAAAAAAGGATTAGATCCAAAGAGATTTGAACTGATAGAATAGCTTCTACAAAAGCCAGATTACAATTCCAATTAAACATAGAAAAAAGAACTTTCTCCACACTTCGCTCTTACTCTTCACACTTTGCTCTACCTTCAAATGATTTAAATAATATTTGCACACACGCACTAAAAAAAATATGCATTCACCTTTCTTCACTCACACAAACTTTCTTACATATCCGTTATACATATTTACATCAACAAGTTAGTCGCCCTTAGGATACAAAATATATTTCACAATATTGGCAATGTCGGCTCAATAATATAAATATATTTTCAATGTGGATAAGAAACCGTTGATGAGGATTGGGATAAGATAAAAAAAATTATCCTCGAGGACATGAAACATTTAAATTTTGAACTTAAAAAATGTGCAACATGTTACCACCATCATGTTAGCCAAGAACAAGAAAAACTGAACATGCACTAGAAAAATCTTCGACCACAATCACTCTAATTAATGAAGACATGCAATAATGATAGAGAACATACTAGAAGCATCCATGAGCACCAAGACACAACAAATAGACATTCGCAACTAGTAAAATCACTAGAATCATATGAAATTTAATCAGAAACACTAAGAGAGACCACAAAAACACTATCAGAACACACATTTCCATAACATTCTCAAAAAATCATGCGGACCTCTAAAACTTCTAGTGGATGATCTAGAAACTCTCAAAAGTAAACCCTTTATTCCACAACAACTGAACTTCCATGTACAAAACAAAACATAATCATGACCTTGACTGATCCATACATTATCTATAACCTTTTCTTTTACAATTTTCTCAATATCCTCAACATATGCAACCTTGAACATCTTAATGCTAATAGTGTTGACATCTATGAAAACCACATATCAGTAATGCAACTACAATTCCCAAAAATCTCCCCCTTTGGCATTCATGGCAACACTTGATGTGAAAAATACCATCAACCCAAATCTTCACTCTAGAACTCTTCTTCTCCTATACAAGACTCTTCTTCCCCTTAGAACACAAGGATTTTTCACATTACTCATCTCCCCATTTAACATAAATGGCAAAGGTAAACACTACCTTTCCATATACATGCTCTAAAACCACATATCGACACATCTGACTACTCCCCCTATGTAGTAGACACAAAAAAATCAATCCAGATAAAGATATTGCAGTGATATACAGGGATTGATGCATGAAAATGCATCATTTAGTTTTTATGAGGAGGGGTCATTACCCCTATCAACCCTCTAAGATACTCAAAAGTATCCTTCGGTAATGGCTTAGTGAAAATATCTACAATTTTTTCTTTTGTGGTCACATACTCTAGTCAGACCTCTTTCTCACTCACTTTCTCTGATAGGAAATGGAACTTGATTGATATGTGCTTAGTATTTCAATGTAGTATCAGATTCTTTGATATGTTGATAGCACTAGAGTTGTCACAGTATATTTCCACAGGCTCATCATATTCAACACCAATGTCTCTAAGCATTTGTTTCATCCACATCACTTGTGTATAGTTATTTGCAGTAGAAATGTATTTGGCTTCAGCAGTAGACAAAGAGATAGAGTTCTATTTTTTTCTCAATCAAGACATCAGCTTCTTTCCTAGGAAGAATGCACCACCACTACTACTCTTTCTGTCATCTACATCTTCGGCCCAATCAACATCTATATATGCATTCAAGATAATATTATCATCTGTTGGATATCATAACCCAAAGTCAATTGTTCCTTTTAGATATCTGAAGATTCTTTTAATTGTAGTCAAAAGAGATTCTTTTGGATCAAACTAAAATATAGAAACTATACAAATAGAATTCATAATGTCTAGCCTAGTCTAAGTTAGATAGAGAAATCCTCCAATCATTGACCTAGACATTGTTTGATTAGCTTTAGGAGAATCATCATTCTGTTTCATCTTACATCCAATTACCATGGCAGTACCAATAGGTTTTGAATCCTCCATACCAAAATTCTTTAATGATTCTCTCACATACTTGGACTATGTTATGAAGATCACATTGTCTAACTGAGTAACTTGTAATCCCAAAAAGAATTTCATTCCACCACTCATGCTCATCTCAAGTTCATTCTTCATTTGATCAGCAAACTCCATACATAGATTATCATCTCCTCCAAAATAATGTCACCAAAAAAAACTTCAATAATCAATTCTTTGTTAAGATCTAGCTTAAAGTATAGGTTGTTGTTAGTAGTTCCTTTATTGAATCCAAGCTTTAGCAAGTATTTGTCAAATCTTGTGTACCAAGCTTTAAGGGCTTGGTTAAGTCCATATAAGGCTTTCTTCAACTGACACACCATATCTTCCTTGTCAGTTAGTTGGAATCCATCAGGCTATTCAATGTAGATTTCTTCTAATTCACCATTTAAAAAGGCTGACTTAACATCCATTTGATAGACCTTACAATTCTTGTATGCAACATAGGAAAGAAATTGTCTTACCTCTTTTATTCTGGAAACCAAAGCAAAGGTTTCTTCAAAATCAACTCCTATTTGTGAGTACCCTTTGTAGACTAGCCTTGCTTTGTTTCTGACAACTTTACCTTGTTCATCTAGCTTATTCCTGAAGACCCATTTAGTACCAATCACATTCTTATCTTTAGGTCTAGGAACAAGTACCCATGTATTGTTCTTGTCTATCTACATCAACTCCTCTTTCATGGATTCCATCCAATCCTCTTCATTGCAAGTTTCTTAGACATTTTTAGCTTCAATCTAGGAGATCAAGCAATATTCTTCTACAATAATTTTTCTAGTTTCTACACCATTATTCTTATCTCCTATAATTTGATTTTTAGAATGATTTAATCTCACATACCTTGGAACATTTGGATTATGTCACACATCTGGTTCATTTACTCTTCTACAATCACACTTGTCTCTACTTCTTGACTGTCATGATTCACCGGAATAGTTTGAGGTTGTCTTACCAGAACATATGGCACAATTTGAACTTGATTTTGTGTTTCAATAGTCTCCCCTTCATTTTTATTGTCTTCATCTGAATCATATCCATTGCATTTGGATGATTTACCAGAGTCAGGCTCAACTCTAACATTTGTGCTTGTAGACACCTAAAAATGACCTAGGCCTGCAAGCTTCATTTTTACCACTTTCATCCTAGCATAATTATGATATTTAATTATGTCCTTGGTCCACATTCGACTATTGATTAAATAATTCATTATTATTTAATTAATTCATGTCTTTGTATTCTTCATGATTATTAAATAAATAAATTTTATTTATTTATTAAATACGTCATTAATTGTCTAAGTCTTTCCTTAATTAAATAAATTTCTTAATTTATTTAATTCCTTGTTGTCATATATTTCTTCATGATTATTAAATAAATAAGTTTTATTTATTTATTTAATATGTCACTAACTGTCATAATTAAATGAATTGATTAATTTATTTAATTAATTAATCTTATCTTCTAAGTTAAATAATTAAATTTAGTTATTTAATTGCCAATTTAATATTCCTCTCATTTTAAATAAATGAAATTATTTAAAATGTCATCACAATCTTAACTGGCAGTCGATTTTGGTAAATAATCTGAAAAAGATTATTTATTGTCTCATAAAGTCCATAATTTGAATTAATTTAATTCAAATTAGTAACTAATCTTCCAAAAATCAAGTAATCAGGCAGATTCTTGATTTTCCAAATCTGATCTTCAATTCAAATCTTATCTTATTGATTTTTTGAATCTCGCAAATCAGACAAATCTTATCTTCTTGATTTTCAAAAATCCTTATTTTCTAATTAATTTATCTCATTTATTCTCCACCATCGATCCAATTATCTGAGACATTATTCTGATCATTCGATTAAGGATTTTTCCCTAACCCTGATTAGTGATTCTCATATTTAATCTAGACCTCTTGTTCTAGGTCTTTCTTAGAATTTAATCTCATCTGTCCACTCAAAATTGTGTTTTCTATAAAAGACAATTTTTCTCATAATTTCGAGATCCAACAACTTCATTTTTAATTTAATAGTCATTATAGTCATTTGGCATTAGTAGTCATTATTTTCATTTTAGCATATTGTCATAGACATAGGCATAATTTTATAAATCCTTCAACATTTGCATAGGACTTGGACATTGTTATAGGTTGCTCAATTCAAAATCTGAGGGCCTCATTGACTTGCTGCAAACTAGAAGGTGCTATGAAGGTGAAGCATGGAAGGAAAGGAAGGTATAATCATTCTTTGTTTTGATTTTCCATTGTTCTTGATAGCTTCTTTGGATTTTTGATGTTTATTATTTGATTAATCTAACGCCATCTAAATTTCCATAGATACATTTGGTGAACCCGACATGAAACATGACAGTTATTTGCTTTTATTTCCATACGATTTTTTTTTTTCTGCTATTTTGGAAGGTACAGGTATGGAGCGACGTAACCATTTTTTTTTAAATCATGATGCATTTGATGCGTCACGATGCATCCGCCAACACAAAAGCCGCAATCGCTCTGATAAGCCACAATCGACATCTTGAATGACGCATCTGCTCTATCATGCCACATTTGAAGTCTTGAACGACGCATCTGCTTTGTTGTGCCGCATTTGACTGGTAAAGATTTTCTTTCATTTTTGGCATTCTGATTTTTGAATTTTAGAGTTTTCTGCTTGTTAGTTTCTTTCTAGTTTTTCTAGTCCTTTGATTTCCTGGTTTTTCATTTATACATGTTAGCTAGCTTAGGGTTTTGTGTTACTAATCTCCATTTGTAGCGTCTGGCAGTTATTATTCATGTGTCAAAGATCATTTAATAAAGAAACTACTAATCTTTTGTCTGTAGATTCGAATGTCAAAGACAAAATAAAGCAAACATTGTGCTTGTTTTTCATAGATTAGCAAACATTTAACTTTGGTTCACATAAAAAGAACATTCATGTCTTCTTTTCTTGATTGTGTTTGCAAGATGGTAAGTGAGTATGCTCTCACTTGGTGAAAACCTCGTGATTAGAAAACCGGACCCATCTTTATTTGTTATTACCCTGACTTGGTATATCGGAGTATCCTCTCCCCTCGTGCTTTTGGGCAATCTTGGGTGTAAGAGAAATGTTTACCAACTCTAGAAATTCGGCCTTCCTGGGGATTTCATCACCCCAACGTGACTCAAACTAGCAACAGAGCTAAAGCCAAGCTACCCTCGACTGATATATAAATGTAAACCTTAAGGGAAAACCTAAGGTTGCCTATGCGGATGTGTCATACGGACGGAGTTGTACTCCCTTAAACCCTATTGAGCTTAACCTCTTCAAGCTAGAGTGCCACCTTAATGGTGGTTAATCTCTTTCCCCATGTATGGCCACTCAAATAGGGGTCCCTAACTAAAAACTCTTGTATAGAAAGCCAAAATCCTTCTATTTGCTAGTGCAACACCGGTCGGTGTGAAGGCATTTACACTTTCACAGTTTGTAGTAGAGGTGATCAGCTCGCCATGGGATTTTCATGGGGTTTGGAAGCTTGGTTGGGCTGAGAAGAGAGTGCACTATAAGGGGGAGCCTGTGCAGCCAAGCTTTTGAATTCACAAGCTACAAATATGCGATTGGGGAAACCCACATGGAATCTAGCGAATACTATCATGGCCTAACCTAGGATTGTGCTTATTTGATGTGTGTTTGGTTACTTTTCAAAACACTATGTTTGTCAAGTTCTTTTTGGTTTTCATCATAGCTCCAAACAAAACATTCAACACCAAACATATCAAACTTGCAATCAAAATGACAAGAAAATTAATTTGAAACAAAACTTTGTCACATCTATCGAACTGTAATTGATTTTTTGAACCACAATTGCTTTGTTAAACCACAATTGATATTCAAAACACTGCATCTGTGTGCATCACAACACATTTGAACACTACAAAGCCACATGTGCAAAACTGAAATGCAACTGACTGTCATCGAGTCGCATCTGATAAACTGAGTCACATCTGCTAAACTTGAGCCGCATTCGCAAAACCACAATGCAAGTGACATCTCAAACGATGCATTTTCCTATCTCTATTTAAAACTTCATCCAAAGTCAAATCCGAAGTCTTTGTCTTGTCAATAATCTTTCAAACACTGTTTCCTAGAAGATTCTATCAGAAACCAAACTTGAAATTGCTTAAAGTCTTGTCCATTAGTTTGCATTCGTCACCATAGGTTGCATCCTTCATTATTTTAGTTGCATAAATTTGACATTAGGTTGTCCCTAGGTTCACATTTTTGCATCTTTAGGATTAGGTAAACCTCAACACAACTTGCAACATCATTGTTTTCGAAACTAGGATCTTTTGGACTAAGTTATCAAACCCTTTTCAATCATCGTCCTCTGTTGTGGATGTTCCAACTCAAAAGTGTAGTTAGGAAGATTCACTAGTCATTTTGACCTTGTCACCTTGTCATTTTCAACAAAGTCCTCTAGTAACCAAAATCGAAAAGAAAGTTTGAGCTTAGAAGTGCTTAGATACCCTTGTCTTACAGTGCATTTTATGTCTTCACACTGCATATCCTATTTACGAAAATCCAAAACATTAGTCATCCTAGTCATCATTTTGAACTTAGATCTTGCATAATATCATCATTATTAGTTGTCATTCCCATTTGAGCAATATCATTTATGGTGGAAACCAGACTTCAAAAACAACAATGACAAATGGAAAACTCTCAGCAAGACCCCATGTCTACTGTCGATAATCCAAACTGGACCTTTTACAATTGATTTTCCAATCCAAATGATCCACCTCTAGTGACAACACAATCCTCATCAAATGGTACATTTGAACTCTTCTTGCAAAGAGATAAATACGGTCAAATACTCGAGGAAAACATAGAGGCAATAGCACAAAACCCAGAGGCCACTCACTTCATTGAAACAATGGTCTGTCACGACAAAGATAGATTCTTGGCTATACTCTTGAGTGAAGGAGCCAAATTACCTCAAGGATTTGACATTAACATGATAAATGTGACACCTCCTAACCCTAATAACAACAATGCACATAACATGTCACATAGTGGTCAACCTCCAAACAATACGAGCAATACTTCCTTTGACACCACAATGACAGTGCATGCTACATCCAACATCCCAAACACCTCCAACACCATAAATACCATGATAGAAAATGCCACAACAGTAAATGCCATAGGGCATCATCAAGTCACAACAATCCCCCGTTGATAGCTCCATCTACTACCATGAGTACACCTTTGATATATTCGCTCAGTGGTATTTCACAAAATCCTTTGGGAGGGGGAAAGGGACGCATTTTTATCCAAGGAAAACAACCAAATGTTAACATGAAAACACAGTCACATGTCATTGCCTCCCAAGGTACAAATCCAAACATTCTTCTTGTGCAAACCCAACAATTTGCACAAGGTGGCCAAATAACGCAACCCATGGCACCATTAACACATCATAATGCTCATGGTCATCACATTCCCAAAATAACAACACACATGACTGGGGGACACATCCCAACCTACTCATCTAACGTTCATACTCACCAACATGCACCCAATCATAACTTTCAATATCCACAACACGTCAATCCGCACACATCATACATATCACAACAATCCACACTGCCACAATACACCAACATTCACACACAACAAACAGGGACCTATGGTGTACCAAGAAATCCAATGTACAGAAACATAAATGACCCTGTTGTGGACACCCTCCAAACAAGAATGATGGGTTTGGAAAAAACTATGCAAAACCTTTACATTTCAGGCCAGAAATCGGAAATATCATATGACTTAAATGTATACCCATTCGACATGAGCATATACATGCCTCCATTTCCTTCGGGATATGTGTCACCAAATTTTACAAAATACAAAGGCAAGACGAACCCCATTGAACATGTCTGTGAGTTCACAACCAATTGTATGGGCATCGCCTATGAACAAACATACTTGATGAGACTTTTTTCTAAAAGTCTGGCAGGTCAAGCCCTTGAATGGTTTTCCACACAAAAGGATATCTAGACATGGGATGAACTTAAATGAAAATTCATTAAAAACTACGCGTACAACATTGAAATGGACACCTCCATCACTAGCTTGTGCAATCTCACGCAGGAGGATGCTGGAGAGACATTTATCCCATTTTTTTCAAAAATAGAGAAGCCTTGCTAGTCGATGTCACATTGACATCCCCGAAAGGGAGAAAGTTGACATGTTTGTCCAGACACTTTTGGGGCCCCTAAAATATACATTGCAAGTACATTGTTGCACAAACTTCACAGAATTAATTGAAAAAGGGGTCCAAATTGAGAAAGCCCTTATCATAAAGGGAGAATTGCGATATGGTTTCAAAAACACAAATGTCAATCCAACCACCAACAAGAACAAATATTAGGTTTAAAATAAACACGTTACAAATGACGTCATTGTTGTTGCCAAGGCTGCAAACATTGTGGGTCCTGTATTGGCCCTAAAGGGGGTTCAACAACAAAACAAACCAATAATGACCCTTACACCTCCTCCCAATATTCCTTCAAACTACCCAAGTTGTCAAAACAATCAGGGACAATACCATCAAATGGGACAATTTCCTAAAGGTCGCACATACACTCCTTTGGGTGAACCCATTGAGGAAGTCCTCAAGAAATATATCCAGAATGGGGTCATTACACTCTAAGAACCGAAACCGTATGATCCAGGACAATTCAAACCACCATGGTGGAATGCCAATGCATTTTGTGAATACCATCGAGGAAAAGGACATACAACCTCTAACTGTCGACAATTGAAAAACCTAATACAAGATCTGATTGAGAGTCATGTCATTAAAGTAGGTGGATCTCAGTTTTCCTCCAATTCAGATCATACCATCCATAAGAATCCACTACAAGACCATGGTTCTCATAATGCTTCCACGTCAGGACCACAAATGCACAATAATCAAGCTAACTTTACCCAAGTCAAGTATGACTATTCTGATGGACCTATTATAAACAATGTCTGCATTGATAATGAATACATCAATACCATTACCATCAAGAGAGCACCCCAATGTAACACTACTACTTGTAGTGGAAAAGTCACTATAGTTGGTCCACCTACAACTAGACAAGCCAAAATCACCATACCGGGCCCATCTGCTAAATAGTCACAACCTGTCCCATTTTCTAAATAGCCAGAACCTGTCCCAACCACAAAGTAATGGAAACCCAAAAGTCAGTTCAACCTCATCAATGAGCTAGGAAAGACTCCCGCACAAATCTCTATACTCGAGCTGCTTTGTATCTCTCCCACACACAAAGATATCCTAGATAAAACCCTGCTAGAGTCATCGGTCCCCAACGACATCGATGTCAATCAATTTGAAACCATGGTGTGATATCTCACTACGCCTTACCACGTCACCTTCTCGGATCAAGCTTACTCATCACCTAAAACCAACCACAATGATGCATTGCACATAGAAACTTTTGTCCTCAAGCACAAAGTTAGACGGGTTTTAGTAGATGGTGGAGCAGGATTGAATATATGCTCCCTCAAACTGGTTAAGGCTCTAGGGTTCTCTGATGCGTGCATAGACCCAACAAAGAGTATAGTGATCAAAGCATACAATGATGAGGAACACTCTTCACGGGGCATTATCTCTCTCCCAATCAGAGTGGGACTGGTCATTGTGGACACAACCTGCCAGGTCCTGGATTTGGAACTACCATATAACATCTTACTAGGCTGTCCATGGATTCACGCCTTAAAAGCCATTCCATTCATGTACCACCAGTGCTTAAAGTTTCCATTTGATGGCACAGAAATAACCATATATGGAGAACCTGACCCTTTCCAATATTGTACAAACTTAAGGGGTATCTCTAAAAACTGAGTTCCTATTAACCGAGAAGCACTTGGCTCCTTGTCATCCAAATATATCGACCCCTCCACACTCACGCCATCTTCCACATCCGCTCCATCCATGTCTTCCGCCATACCACCACCTTACACTAGCCCTAAGACTGAATCCACTGTCAAAATCTAGGACCTCGGCTACAGAGAATTCAAACTGCACACAGCATACAGCATAACAACAATGCCCAGGTCTCCAAAGGACTATGGTCGACCATGTTTCAGAATGGAACCTCAGGAAATTTTCAAAGTTCCACCAAAAATAGTTTTTATCAAGTGGGGAGACATGAGTAAGTAAGACCTTACTGACATTACAAGTTGGATCTATAAGGATACTGTAACACTACCGCCTTACCAGTTCAAAGATATGGCAAAGGCTATGACCTCATGAAGGCTAAAGGCTATGATGGTACTAGTGGCCTAGGAAGAAATAAAACTAGCCGAAGGGAACCCATAAAAACTTTCCAAATTCTAAAATATCTTGGATTATGGTTTGGATCACCCGACAATGACAATCAACGTACCTCTAGACGTTCAAATGAGCGAGTACATGCTTCAGATAGTGTGAAGACTTATAGGGAAACCCTCATCGAAACTGACTCCCAAGAGTGGGAATTTGGCTCAGAACAATCCCTAAGTGACTGTTGTCTTGATGATTTGTTTGTCGAATGAGGGGAACTGACCTCTGAACAACGATTTTAGAAAACATTCAAAATTAAACAGGCACCAAATAGTCAACATCCCATTATCGCTTCCCATGACGTCCAACACCCATCATTTGAACTCCCTCAATCCAACCCATCTGAAGTATTAGATGACATTGACAATCAAGGCTCTAAAAACTTCACCCCTTATTTTGACAACGAATATGACACAAGTGAAGGAGAATACTGGATAGAGTCTAATGTTGAGTTGGACGATAATAATCTCATCTACAACATCACTGAATATGTATGTATGCTGTCTGCATCCTCACCCCAATTCACCAACATTGATGATGGTATTTCCTTAGTTTACCCTGAGCTAGTTGATTGGGACCAACAAGGACCACCGGTCCTGGACACATTCCAGAATGATGAGGCAATTGTTGAATTTATGGGATTACAAGAAGGCATACCTAGTGGGGACCACAAATCAGGATTTTCCATTGATTTAGACTCCACGACATACTTCGGCGAGACTGTTCCGTCCTCTAGTCGCAAAAGTAAAATTAAGAATAAAACAAGAAGTGAAACGTCTCTAGGTGAAAATTGAAAGGTACCTCTTGACAATAAAATAGTAAAAATAAAGTACGTAAATGTGGGTGAAAGCCTCTCTGAGGCACCCAAAGATGGAGGACTGGACTTTCTCCCCATGCAAAAGGAGAAATCGGCCATGCTTATTGAAGACACAATAGAGGATAACATATCAACTACAGAAGATCCCAAGATGGTTCTTTTTGCTGCATCATTAACTAAAGATGAGAAACCATAATTTTATAAATTCTTTGCAGATCAAAAAATCAACTTCGCATGGTCTTATGTAGACATGCTAGGGTTGGACCCAGAGCTAGTTTTGCACCATCTCCTGCTATTACCTAATGCCAAACCAGTCAAGTAGAAGTTGTGCAAAATGCACCCTCAAGTTGCTCTATTGGTCAAGGTCAAGTTCAAGAAATTACTGGACGCCAGATTCATACGGTCTATAGATTACGTTGAATGGATTTCCAACCTAGTGCCGGTGACAAATCCAAATGGGCTTATCTGCGTATGTACAAACTTTCGAGACCTAAATAAAGCATGCCTGAAGGATGACTTTCCTTTGCCAAACATTGACATCATAGTTGATCTTACCGCAGGATATGAGATGCTATCCCTCATGGATGGTTTCTTCGGCTATAATCAGATTCGCATTGCTTCTGAGGATAAACACAAAACAACGTTTACTTGCCCATGGGTACATATTGTTGGAACGTCATGCCATTCGGTCTAAAAAATGTAGGTGCCACATACCAAAGGGATATGACCACAATCTTCCATGACATGATATGAAAAATAATGGAAGATTATGTAGATGACTTATTGGCCAAATCAACAACCAAAAAAGATCATTTGAAGGTACTTGCACAATTTTCAAGAGACTTGAAGAGTACAAAGTCTGGCTAAATCCTAAGAAGTGTGTTTTCGGGGTCACATCAGGGAAACTCTTGGGATACATAGTTTCCTGAAGAGGTATAGAGGTTGATCCAGCAAAGGTTAAAGCCATCATGGACATGCCTCCACCCAAAGGAATCAGTGAGCTAAGAACTCTACAAGGTAGGCTACAATTTACTTGGTGTTTCATAGCCCAATTGGTAGATAAGTGTCATCCATTCCAATATCTGTTGTGCAAGGGTGTTCCTTTTGTATGGACAGACAAATATCAAGAAGCTTTTCAGCAAATCAAAGGTTACCTACTGTCAACACCAGTCCTCATGCCTCCAATTCATGGAAATCCATTGATCCTATACATCTCGACTACTAGTTCAACACTGGGGGCATTACTGGCACAAAATGATCATGAAGGAAAAGAATGAGCCATCTATTACATCAGCCACACACTAATAGGGTATGAGTTGAACTATACACACATTGAATGTGCCTGCCTTGCTATTGTCTTTGCATCCCAGAAATTAAGACACTATATGCTCAATCACTAGACACAGCTGGTTGCCGAGATTGATCCACTGAAATACCTCTTAAGTCGGGCAGCATTAACAGGCTGGTTGGCAAAATGGGTTATGATACTAAGTGAGTATGACATACAATATGTTGAGCGTAAGGCAATAAAAGGACAGGTAATAGCAGATCAATTGGTAGATGCACCGATTCAAGTCACTCATCCACTAATAACTGATTTTCCTGATGAATCCATTTTTCGTGCGGAACTAGCATTACCATGGAAGTTATATTTTGATGGGTCTCATACTTGTCATGGCTCAGGTGCTAGAATCTTGTTTATCACACCATAGGGGGATTCAATTCCAAAGGCATTCTAGATTGCTTTCCCTTGTACAAATAACATTTCTGAATATGAAGCACTAGTCACAGGTTTCAAAATGACAATTAAATGGAAAATTCAAACGTTGCATGTATTTGGGGATTCCCAGCTTGTTATCAACCAAGTGAATGATGACAATGAAACAAAGGATGAGAAGTTGCTTCCCTACAAGAGGATGGTTGATAGTTTCCTGACACACTTCCAATTGATTTCTTGTGAACAAATCCCCAAGATACAGAATAAGGCAACTGATTCAATGGCTACTATTGGTTCTATCTTGGACATCCCTCAAAATGTGTCACAATTTGAGTTCTTAATAGAACAACTTTTAATACCAGCGTATGATGTCCCAAAATAAAAAATGGTTTGCAAACTTGTTGGTCCCAACTCTCCCTGGTATTAGGACATTTACGAATACCTAAAATCTCAAACCCTCCCACTGAACCTGTCCAATAGCCAAAGGAAGTCGTTCATCTGAAAATCTAGAAAGTATGCCATCGTTAGTGACACCCTGTACCGACATAGTTTTGATGACACCCTCCTTAGATGTCTCGACATTGATGAAGCGTGTACGAACTTACACGAAGTCAACAATGGTATATGTGGATCTCATTCGAGTGGTCCTACTCTAGCTAAGAAAACAATGAGACTAGGGTATTATTGGCCAATAATTAAAAAGGATGCAATTGAATATGTGAGGACTTGTCGCAAATGTCAGATTCATAGCAACTTGATTCATGCTCCAGCACAGGATCTTCAGCCAATCACTTCTCCTTGGCCCTTCACACAATGGGGACTCGACCTCATGGGTAAGATCCATCCAACCTCCTCCAACAGCCATAAATTCATTATCACCACCACTGAGTATTTTACGAAGTGGATTGAGGCCATCCCATTGACATATATTACCCTCAAACAAATATCGAAGTTCATCTTTAACTACATCATTTGCCAGTATGGCCTTCCACAGTCCATCATCATTGATAACGGATGTTCAGGAGATATGTGATCGATTTCACACTCAACATCATTTTCATCTCCATACTACCCACAAGGAAATGGCCAAGCTGAGGCATCCAATAAAACTATTGTCAAAATTCTCAAAAAGACTGTCAATGATACTGGCCGTGACTTGCACATACAACTCAACCCTGCTCTCTGGGCTTACAGAACTAGCATTCATATGCCTACAAGAGCCACTCCATTTGCCCTAGTCTTTGGTGCTGAGGCCATCTTACCCATTGAGGTCAAAATTCCTTTGTTATGGGTCTCCCTGAAGGGTCTAACTAATGAAGAGGAGTATCGATAGTCATGCTTGCATGAGCTAGAAATGCTGGAGGAAAGAAGGAAAAATTCACTGAACCATCTCCAAGCATATCAGAACCATCTTTGTCGCAGCTACAATAAGAAGGTTATGGTCAAAAATTTTGACATTGGCAATCTAATTCTCAAGCAGAATCCCAAGAACCAAGCTAACAGAGAAAAGCTAGGAAAATTTGAACCAAACTGGTTGGGTCCCTACATTATAATATCTTCTTTCAGTTCTAGAACCTATCAGTTGGCCACACCAGATGGATTACAATTGACAGATCCCATCAATAGTTTACATCTCTGAAGGTTCTATGCATAGCATCAAAGGACTAAGTTGGAAACCACAAAATACAAAAAAAATTGAAAAATGATAAAAAAATTGTTGCCTTGATGAAAACCTGGCAAACAGGCATCTGGGTGACACTAAAAAAATTAAAAAGTCAAGAAAATAGTAAAGAGAAAAATGATTCATTCAATAGTGAAAACTTGGCAAACAGGCACATTGGACAAGTACCATGGCGAAAACCTGGCAAACAAGCGCCATGTGTAGTCAATCATTGCTTTGCCATCTACTGTCATTTTGTCTGCCTTGGCTTAGGATAAAAGGTATTATCACCATTATTATGCACATCACCACCACACTCTACCCTACCTGTCATAGTGGATAAATGATTGACATTAAGTCCTGATGACTGTCCTTCTAGTAAGCCAGCAGCATCCTATCCGTGTTCCCTAAAAATGGCTAAGTCCTGGACCTAACTGGGGGCAAATTTTTTATCATGAAACTGCAGTGGATGTCTCACATAATCTTGGAAATTGGTAAAAAGTTCTAAAAAAAGACAAAAACATTGCAAAAAGTCCCTAAAAAAGACAAAAAACATCGCAAAAAGTCCTAAAAAAGACAAAAACATCACAAAAAGTCCTGAAAAAAGACAAAAGCATCTAAAGTCCTAAAAGACTAAAACATTGTAAAAGTCCTAAAAAAAAGACACAAAACATTGAAAAAAGTCCTGAAAAAAGACAAAAACATTGCAAAAAGTCCTGGAAAAAAAAAACCAAAACATTGTAAAAAGTCCTGAAAAAAGACAAAAACATCGCAAAAGGTCTTGAAGGAAACCACAAACAAAAACATCTAACGGCTCGAAGAGCACAAACACATTGTCATCTCTTGTCATAGTCAGTCATATCAGTCAGCCTTTGTCATTTGTCTGAACTACGTTGTCTCTGTGCATCTGCTACATAGGCAAGACTCATATTTAAGTCCCCGAGACATTAGGTTAGTCCAGTTAGGTCTGTCAAAATAAAATCATGATTCAAACTTTTGTGCTTTGGGCAAAGTCATTGGTCGTGTCAAACTACAAGGTCTCTGAGTGTATGACGTAGGCAAGGCCATTTGTCGATGAGCCCCGAGGCCGCACTAGGTCAGTCCATTAGGGTTCATGACACTACACTGGCACACGCATCAGAATATCTTCGAGACAAAATGAATCACTCCCAAATGGGTAAAACACCTAGGAACAAATCATGACAATTAGTTATTTCAATATGACAATATCATTAACAGTTCAATCATATCATCATGGAAAAATTGGCACATAGTCAAACACAAATCAAACTCGGTCAAAGCAGCTCAAATCATCATAACCTATCAAACTATCAACTTTAGGTTAATCTTCAGATGTGTCCTGAAAGATAACCTTTGTCATTCATGGCTTAGGATGTGTCTTTCCTAGGCATTGTTACTGTCATTCGGCATTTTGAGGGATCTTCTTAGCATCTAAGGATCACTCCTCTCGACATCAGTATTTTTCTTCAGATAGGTGTTTCTGAAGAACCAACTGGGTCATGTATGCCTTATGATGTGTCCTTCCTGGGCATTGTCATCATCACCATCACATGGCATTTGGAGATCAATTCTCTTGGCATTAATTTTATTCAGGATATGTCCTTCCTAAATTTGGCAAACTTAGACATTTGTCGTTTGACCAACATCAAAGCTTTAATACTTGAACATCTCATCATCATTAAACCTGACATCTTGATATCAGAACAATGGATATCCAGCTGCACTTGGCAAACATTTGACAATTGTCTTTTAGTTTTTATCATGATATTAGTTTTTCAGCAAGGTCCCACTAAGTAGGATTTAGAGAAGCAACAATGTATCATGATGATTGACACGCATGACTACTAGTTTCTCAATGAGGTCCTGACTTTGGGATTTAGAAAAATGACATATCATGGTAAGGGCTCTTTTTTTTTTTTGGTATTTTGACAATCATGCTGCTAGTTTCTCAAGGATGTCCTGGAAACAGGATTTAGAGAAGCAACGATGTTTCATGATTTGTCCTTGTCTTTTTCTGTATATGACTGCTTGTCTTATGTGATGGTACGACCTTGCACACCTTGATCTATGTCATATCATGGTGTTTCTTAGCCATTACGATAGTCTATCCAATGATGATTAAGAGCAATAAATACTAATGTCCTATGGTAAAGTTTTGAAGGATTTGGTCTAGGAATTAACATGCATTTTCATTAGTCTAGTCATCTTCTCTCATCAGCCTCATCATCTTCTCTCATCCACCTCATGATGATATCCTGTGACATCCAAAAACATAAGTGCATACATGATCATATAAATATTGCATTAGGTCCATACATACAATATCCATAACATCAAATCATATACATAATCACAAACATTGCATTAAAATAATCATTAACATTGCATCTTTTACTAAAATACATTATGCACATCATTATCATCATCATCTCATATAAATAAGCATTGCATCATCATGGCATTAACATCACACATAAGCATCATAGGACATACATGGCATCATAAACCAATATCATACATCATACATATCATAAAGCATTAAATCAAAGAACATCACATAACACATGTAGGTCACATCAAAACTGCAACATCATATAGTATCATCTCAAAAATGTACAATGTCATAAGATAAATTCATGGGATATCCCAAAAATGGAGCTCGCAGGCTCAATAATATACATAGTGTGTCATAATAATAAAATGCCCCTAGGGTAGACTCTCATCATCCCCTCGTGGTGAAGAATGTGGCAGTGGCAACTCTATCATTGGTACTGAAACAATAGGAGGACCTGTCGCAACCTTAGCCTATGCCACTAATGGAGCTGCAAAGAACATTGTCATCTCAACGGTATAGAACATCTGTGATGTCACTGCAACTGGACTCTGAGAAGAAGAGGGATCAACCACTGGCAGTTGTACCTGTACTGACCTCTGCACTAAACCATTTGACCCATGACTGTGACCCAAATGGTGACTCGAAGTGTGCCTGCGTGAATGATGTGACCTGTGCCCTAAAGTGTGCCCTATCGAGGTAGACCCTCTGACACTAGTCTGACTCCTACTGCCACTGGCATTGCCTGATCTGTGCCCACTGCCTATCCTCAAATGTGACCGTGACAAAGTAGGATCCCATCACTTTGGTGGCACTGCCTACTCATACAGAGTCTTGTACTGCCCCATTCTCATGCTCACCTTGGCCAACTCTCGAGCCATGTCTCCCATGGGCCCTGTGCATAATGCTACAAAATCTATGCACCACTGAGCTACATCCTACTGGTGGATCACCCCCTGATCCCACTCCACCTGGGCTACCTCCAACGCTGACTATAGTGACCCTGATTTGTTTATACTAGTATCAATCTTTAAGTCTGCCACCCTCTGATCTACGACGACGTGTCTTTGTCGACCGATGGAGGACTTTGCGATTATCTTCTACCTTTATCTCTTCCGCTCCCGACCCTTTAATCTCGGTTTTCTTCCTTCACGGATCTTTTCAGGATTCTTCCACTTTCATTTATCTTTATCTTCAGTGATCTTTATCTTTCTTTCCTTCAAGACTTATTTGATAGATGGATGATTTTTCGACCGAATGATTTCGACGATTTTGCGATTTTTTTGCGATTATTGATTTGATTTCTCGACTTTGTTTGTTCTCTTTGCTGACTTTGATTGGTTCTCGCCGATGATTTGATTTCTTCGATCTCTCTTTGTT
Organism: Sequoia sempervirens; assembly: GCA_007258455.2. Lineage (NCBI taxonomy): Eukaryota > Viridiplantae > Streptophyta > Pinopsida > Cupressales > Cupressaceae > Sequoia > Sequoia sempervirens. Next base: position 2,690 of record VDFB02061362.1, on the reverse strand, counting down.
TTGATTTGAGATTTATTTGTTTATTTTAATTGATGAATTGCCTATCTACTGGTGCTGACCTGTCAGGATTTGTCAATGGCACTGGTTTGTGTGCCTGCCACCACAAGTCATAATCTGGTGTCATCCCAAGATTGGTTGCTCCGCCCCTCCATCCCCATGCCTAGGCTACTAGCCCATCAATATGATACTCTACAAATTCCATTGGGGTGGCTGGCCCCCACGCGTACTCTCGAGATGATATGGCATACTCTGTTGTTCCTACAGGTACACCCTGCTGCTCTCCGAACTACCTCATAACATGTTGCAGTAGATACATCTCAATAATCAGTGATGTCTGGATTGTCTTGCTAATCAGATACATGTACTGTCTATAGAAGCTAAGGTGCTCATCCTCATCATCCCATGGCTCACAGTATTTGTACGACCTCCAGATAAATGTCACCATGGTGTCAATCCTGTGCCGCCACCAACCTGTCTCGCCCATATGAGTTTGCTGCAGGGCACCAGCGTAGTAATAGGCATATGACATACCATCAGCCAACTATGGTCTATCAATGGGAGGTCAGAATATGGATATGTGCTCCCAGGTCCATATCATCATCAGCGTGGTCCCACACGGGATGCTCTCTCCTATCCTATACGCAACATCGTGCAACTGGTGGTGGAGTGTCCCAAGTAAGTAGGGACCCCAGACATAAACTATCCTATCACATCTCATACCAAATATGATTTCTCCCCAACCAATAGGAAATCCATGTCCCCGATGGTAAGGAACCAAGATCCCCCCAATCAGAGTCACAAGGAATGCATCAAAGCGACCATAATGATCTACCAGGAACTCCCATATTATCTCGTAACCCTGGATGCCTAGTCCAGCACCCTGATCTCAATAGTAGCCACGAAAGGTCTACTTGCCATGTCGCGGGTCATAGACGATCTGCTCCCCTCGGATCACCACCTGAAGAATCTGGTAGAAATCCTCCAGGGTAATCGTGACCTCACCTGTCAGCAGGTGGAACAAACAAGTCTCTGAATGCCACCGCTCACATAGCGTCGTCAATAGTCCCCTATTCGCCCGAATGGTAGGCATGAAAGAAACATAGAATAATTCTAATCTCATCAATCATTGCCGCTCTCGTGGGCTCAACTGGTTAGCAAACTAAAACGTCATCAGTCTACTCTCGCGAGTATAAATTGGGGCAAGCTACCTTTGCAAACAGCCAAACAAGTCATCAGAACACTCTGAGCAAATTGGTTAATATTATCAAAATGCATCTAAGGTTACCCAAACATCAAAACAAGATCTAAACAAGTAACAGGCAAATGCATCTCAGTTAAGCAATTGCATCAACCAGTCAATTGCATAGTTCCAAACATCAAATGCGGTCCAGTTTGGCAAATGTGTCTCTTTTTCGCACTTGCATCACGAATTTTATCACTTGCATCGCATATACGTGGATGCGTCTCACCTTCACAATTGTGTCAGTCAAAATAGTAAATGCATTGCAACTTAGCAATTGCGGCGTTCTAGTAGTCAAATGCGACTCGATAAGTCACATGTGTCGCACTATATGTCAAATGCGGCGCAAACCACTGGTCTATCCTAATTTTCTTGTGCACTTGCGTCGAGATGCATCAAATGTGTCGAACGTGAAGATGACTGCATCAAACATGAACACAGTTGAGTCGCGGCACAAACGTTGTTGGTCTAAGAAACTAAAATTTGACACGCATGATCTCTTCGCGATGCTCTAACACTGGAATCACCACCGTCACTGCTGTGCTTTTTCACTCTGAGCTCTCAAATTTGCAAGGTAAAAAGTAGAAATGAATTGACTTTTACCCCTTTGTTAACCTATTTATAAAGTCAAAATGACATTTCTCAAACAAGGTCATTAGTGGAGGCTCATTTCACCAACTTTCACTTACCCGTTGACTGTCTTAAAAATGTTCGAATCCGAAACCGACTGCGCCATTGTTTTTTTGGTCATCAAATTGATTTATCAGGCCCTTCTACAATTTTTTCTGTCACCGACCCAAAATTTGAAAAATTTCCTGAGGGAGCAATGATACTCCATACCTTAACTGGGGCATATTCTTGACTTATTTTCTTTTGTAACAATGCGACATGCTACATTATGACAAAGAGGGGAAAAATGTAGACACCTAAAAATGACCTAGGCCTGCAAGCTTCATTTTTACCACTTTCATCCTAGCATAATTATGACATTTAATTGTGTCCTTGGTCCACATTCAACTATTGATTAAATAATTCATTATTATTTAATTAATTCATGTCTTTGTATTCTTCATGATTGTTAAATAAATAAATTCTATTTATTTATTAAATACGTCATTAATTGTCTAAGTCTTTCCTTAATTAAATAAATTTCTTAATTTGTTTAATTCCCCATTGTCATATATTTCTTCCTGATTATTAAATAAATAAGTTTTATTTATTTATTTAATATGTCATTAACTGTCATAATTAAATGAATTGATTAATTTATTTAATTAATTAATCTTATCTTCTAAATTAAATAATTAAATTTAATTATTTAATTGCTAATTTAATATTCCTATCATTTTAAATAAATGAAATTATTTAAAATGTCATCACAATCTTAACTGCCAGTCAATTTTGGTAAATAATCTGAAAAAGATTATTTATCGTCTCATAAAATCCATAA
>VDFB02061361.1:0-34470 GCA_007258455.2 Sequoia sempervirens | reverse complement strand
CAACCTCGGACCCTAACAAGAATACATGCCAGGATGTACAGTATACCATGGGCTATACAGTACAGCATGATCAATCGCCACATACCAACAGAAAGGTGTATATACAATTTGAGATCAATCAATAAGCTGAGACATGTAATGTAACTGATTTGATTTACATTTTACTTAAGATATAATTTCATTGCATTGTTGAATTTGATAGTTCAATAATTGGGATTCTTAATGATCTTGTATACCCAAAGTTTATGTGATAGAAAGAAATTAGGTATTCATGTTGATTAGTTTGACAATTTGAATGATCTTGAGTTCATAAGTACATAGTGATAAGTTTTGACAAATAATATAATTTCTTGTTGCATTTATCACATAAACAAAGGCCTCTTTTGATAGTAGTAGAGGATGTAGAGAGTGAAGCATTGGCTACTTTGATCTTTGAAATTGATTTTTTTTTACTAAATTGATAATGTTTGAAGTTTATTTATCTTTCTTAGATGTTGAGTCTAATTAATAAGTTTAATGTTGTGTTGCAACTTGTAGGTGAGTATGTTGATATGATAAAGGCTAGCATTGTCAATCCTCTAAAAGTTATCATAATTGCATTAGTTGATGCAGAAAGGTAAAACTATTTATCTTTATTATAATTAGTGGAACTTGCAACTACAATATCTGATAAAAATTTACTTCCAAATATTCTTTTGATGGATGTTCATATCCTCATCCAAAACTCCAATTCACACACAGGCAAGAAGGACACTTTCAAGCATATAGATTACAAATTTACAATCAATAATCAAGCTATTGATCACTTGTTCAAGAATAAGGCAGTTGTATATCACTAATTGAATATTGCCTATTTGTTTGTTGTCTTGCATGAATTCATCTCTTTAAAAATTGTAAGAGATAACTAGGAAACATTATATCTAGCACCTAAGTTTAAGGTGCCATAGTTGGAAAAGGAAAAGCAAATGTTTGAATTTTATCCTCTTTATTATTTGACTTTTCTGAGTTTTTGATGTGCAAATTTTGAAACCTTATTTTTAGGCCATACCTCCAAATTGGAGAGGTGAAAGGTGAATACCAGCGAGGAAGAGTTTGGAGGAGCCAAAACCAATAGCAGCAGGAAAGTTGTGGATTTGCAAGGGGATTAAATGGGTCAAGCCCCTATAGGAGGTTGTTGCCCTTCCAAAAGGACTGTAGTTAAGGAAGGGGAAAACAGTATAAGTATATGAAAAGAGGAGTATTTTGTTTATATAGTGTCTATAAGTTGTACAGTGTCATCGAGACATTGAATGTAACCAATGAGATTTTGATTTGCCAATGAGGCTTAATGAAGTAAATTTTCATAGTGGTTTTTTCTCCACTCATAAATACTGTGTTGTGGCTCCTCTTGATTTGTAATATATTTGTGTTTGTATCTGATCAATCATATTTGTTCAAGCATTTTAGTCTTCATTTCATGGTGCTTCTTCAACATTTGAATATCTATGATACTTGAAGTTTATATGCATAAATTTGCGAGGATTAATTAAGTTAGATTTGATTTGTAATGACTAAATATATGACTAAAGTAATGACTAAATTAATGACTAAATACATGACTAAATATATGACTAAATTAATGACTAAATTAATGACTAAAGTAATGACTAAATTAATGATTAAATATATGACTAAATTAATGACTAAAGTAATGACTAAATTAATGACTAACTATATGACTAAATAAATGACTACCATGATTAAATAAATGACTAGTTAACAACAATCAATGACTAAATTAATGACTAAATTAATGACTAAATTAATGACTAAATATATGACTAAATTAATGACTAAATATATGACTAAATCAATGACTAAATAAATGACTATAATAGTTTAGTCATAAATTTGGTCGCATTATAAATGACTACAAATAAACTACTAATAGTCACGTGACTAAAATTAGTCATTTATATGCAATTTTTAGTAGTTTATTTAGTCATATATTATTGTTTGTGTACTAGTGAACTAACAAAATTTGCATCAATACTAAATCAATCTTGTGGATATAGATAGTCCACATCTGAGTCATCCCACTACAAATTAATAGGTGTATAACCCACACACCTACATAACTCGTGATGAAAACAATGAAAAATGTAAAATCATCATCACATTAGTAACATGTCCACAAATGAGTAACCATAGGCAAGAAACTAATCAAGCATCAAGGAGATAAGAACAACCTCCTAACACCAAACCAAATCACCACCAAACAACCACATACGTGATTATGTCATACTAATGCTCAAATTTACCTACATATCCATGACACTATAACCATAGCCAACGTTTTAACTGCACTCAACTATCACCCATATGAGACTCCAAGTCTCCACTCATGTCAATCCATGTCCTCAAAATTGAAGAAAACCTATGTACATATCACCATCAAAGTCCAACTTTGAAAAAAACCTATAAACCTATACTAGGAATCACTTAACTGATAATAAATTTTACCATCATAAATATTAGATTAAAAAATGTACTCCCTCAAGGTTTCGCCTCTTGACTCGTCTAGATGCTCATGTAATCACACCCCAAATTTCAAGATCCTACAAGTGATAAAACAAGTATCATGCACCAACAAATGATAATATGACTAATCCACTGTGTCGTATGTTGTCCATGCTCTCCAACGCCTATTCAAAATTGAAAATTTGATTATGTGTGCAAAAGTTATGCTCAAAACTGTGAAATCAAGAACAAATGAATTTTGGGCTCCAAAAACTGGTCAAAATAGAAAAATCATGGAACCAAACCTGAACCACTACGTAGTGCTCAGAACTAACTTTCCAATGAGCATAAGAAGTCAAAAATCTAATATCTTGGATGAAATTTATGTCTATTTGAAAAAAATGCTCAATTTCACTATACAAGCAAATCTTAGGTGGACCAAACTTGCTTATTAAAATGAACTTAATTTTAATTTTCAAAAAACCCAAATTCTTTACTAGGACCCAACTCCATCATTCAAAGCAATTTAATTTTTACAAAATTCATAAAGTTATGTGGTTATAGTCTTAAAGTGGCGTTTAAAAGTTTTATAGGTTTTATTTTAATTTTTTGAAATGTTTTAAACATGGTGGGTGGTACATTTGGAAATGGGCAGCGAGACTTATGGGTACGGTGGGGCTGACCTTGTAGTACTTGACTGTGGTACTAATAGAGCAGATGGGGTACGAGTCTGTGGACCCCCCAGTCAATTTCATTTTTTTAAAAAATCCTTTGAATGATTTTTCAATAAGACTTTTCAACCAAAATATTTCTGCAGGGTTATTTTTAATTAATTTTAACTAGGCTAAATTTATTTTATTTTATTTTTTAATGTTCCCATTGAGATGAGTGAGAATGTAGAGGGGAGAGGGCTTGTTGTTCAAGGGCATATCTTGCGAGGTGAATGTCATGTCTAGTGAACCAGTCACAAGCTACATGGAAGGAGTAATTGTGACCATGTTAACGTACACCTCAGGCTGAGTGGTAGAACCAGAGGGATCAATAAGTAATTTAGCAAAATGCGATGGAAACAGGTCTATGTATATCTGCAACTCACTATTTTCTTTTTCCACCGATTTGTTCACATTTTGTTTACTCCCATCGAGATGAATAGTACTGTCCTCGATGCAGTCTTGTATCTCATGATGCAGGTGCATACAATGTTTAGTATCATATTCATTGACTCGATGGTACTAAAAGAAGGAATTCACATCATACCAATTAGGGTAAGGTGCTTTGGTCTGGGGTTCTCCAAGGTTATGATCTTATCCTTCAACAACTTCTGCAAGATGGAAGAATAAGATTCTACTAACTTTGTGAACTTTTTGTTGCGTCTGAGGCCATTATCATTCATTGCAGCTACTACATTTGCAATAGCCTTGCCTTTTCCTGAGATCGATACAATGGATTTTCCTTATGAACGAAAGTGTGAGGAGGACCCCCCAAATTGAACTACCATCTGTTGATACTCTCGTAATGTCGCACATAGATGCACGAAGGAAGGGTATTTCATAAGGGAAAACTTTTCTTTCCAAGGTCTCTGCAGGTTCCCTATGAACACCTTTTGCACGTCAAAATTAGGTAGCGGGTATGAGATTTGTGAAAAGAGTGCTTGATACTACATGATAAAATCAGTCATCTTCTCATTGTCCCCTTGCTTGCATCAGACAAGATTCAAAAAGGTCATCTTCGGTCCGATGTTGGCTTGGAACTGTCAGAGAAACTGATTCTCCAATTGATCAAATGAGAAAATAGAATTGCCGAGTAAGGAACAGTACCACTCGAGCATTGTATCCTTAAGAGATCAAGGGAATAATTTTTCCATCAACACATCGTGACAAAAGAAGTCTGTACACATGGCATTAAAGGAAAACACATGTGTTTGTGGGTCCCCTTTGCCGCCATACTTTTCAAATTTTGGAATCTCCATTCCTTGTGGGAAGGGAGTACTTAGGATCATTACCGACAATGGGCTATGTTGGAAGAAGGGCAGAAAGATAGGCTGGGCTGAGGCCCAGGAAAGACTTTCCAGCTAGTTTTGTATACGACCCATATTTTGAAGCAGGGCATTCAAAATAGGGTCAGTAGATGACAAAGGACCATTGGAGCCTCCAGAAGCACCGCCACCAGCACCACCTCTGGAACCACTGTTGTGACCATCGTTGAAGCCACCACTACCGGTAGGGCCCTCACCGGAGCCGCCCCTACTACCGAAGCCACCTCCATGACCTCCTCTAGAGCCACCTCCGCTAGTACCACCTCTGCTACCAAAGCCACCGCCACTCATTCCACTAGAGCCTCCACCACCAGGGGTAGTAGGAGGGGTGAAACTAAATCCAAGGGGTGTTTTATTCACTTTGATAGTGGGGAGCTTCTAAGAAGTAGAAGAAACACTAATTGAGGGCCCCGATTCAGCCATGCAGACAAATGTAGTGGGAATTGATATGCCTATTTGTCTTTCATAGGCATCAAGTACTTCTCCTTGGGTCATACCTGATCTAGGCCTATACAAAGGGACATTAGCTTCAGTCAGATCGGTGAGGATGCATAGAAATTCTATGTCTATTTGATCTTTCCCTAGCAACTGTCTCACCCCACTTTCAAGCCTAGTGGCTCTCGCCATGTTTAGTGCTTTCTCTAGATGGTTTACAAGGTCTAGTAACCTATTATCTAATGCCATAATATTTTCCACAAGAATATGCATAACATCATCCTCATCTACGAACGATGGCATAAGGGATGTTGGAGAAGTAAGCACACGAGTGGTCTCTTCCATGAAACCCATCTCTTCAGCATAATTTGTGGGAAAAATAGTGGTAAACTCATTAGTTAAGCTAGTGGGAAAACTAGAGGTGAAACTAGGAGTGACCTTCATCTTCTCCATCGGTAGGTGTCACACACTTCTCCTTACAACGTACCCGGAAGTCGTAGACTGGGTTGTGATGATCATAAACCTTCACAACACTTAGGGCCACAACGATCACAAGGTACATGGGAAAATTCTTCAAAATAGACAAATGGGTAGACACTCTTCACGCCGGGTTCACCAAAAATGTAAGAGAGGGGGACCAACCATGTCAAGGCTCTAGGTCACAAAGAACCGAGAGCAGAGGGCTACCCTAGCTTACCTCACTCTAAAGGATGGTGATCGAGAATGAAGAGCACTATGTAGCACTTTTGTCACTCTCCAGACCCAAATTTTAGGTTTACACTATGCAAGCTGGTTTTCAGAGTTAATACTGCACCTCAGACAACTTTCTATCAAAGGAAGACAACACAGTTTTGGGACAATAGCGCAGTGTGTTGGCATCTGTATGGCTAGAAAATGCTAAGTACAACAAAAACTACTAAAAGACCTATTGACAACCTAGCTAGTTGATTGAGACGAGAAAAATAGAATAAGAAAGTACAAAAAGTAAAGACGAAGATGATAAAACAAGTAAATAAGAGCTAGGGTAACAAAGATGATCTCACAAAAGCGTCAGTTCGCCAGCTACCTCCACACATACGTTCACTTACACACAAGAAAAAGGAAAAATTGTTGGGACTGTATAGGGGCCTGCCTCAGTGGAACCCCCGTTTTGGTGTTTCCACCTCCATAGATAGCCAAAAAGAAACAGAGTAGAATATGCAATAAAGGAAAGAAAGGAAAGTAATGAACATACAAAAAAATCCAATGCTACTCTTATCAAATCACAAAGGAGAGGAGTGAAGCGTTACCACCTCCACCCAAAAGCTCACTAGCCAATGAAGGAGAATGCAAGGTATGGACTTGGCAAAGTCACCATAGCCGCAGCGGTGATGAAGGGAGGTCTTGCAAGACTCCAAGCCCAAACTTTTATGGCTTGCCTCACACTTGCAATGTGGAGTTGATGTAGCTTCAAAGTTGTTGCAATGCTCACAATGGAAGTGCTAGAATACTGCTTGAGAGTGAAGAAGTGAAGTGAATGAGTTAAGAAAATTGCTTAGTGAGTTCCAGAGAGTGTGTAGAAGATGAAATGAATGGATGAAGAATGTTTTTTGAAGGTGGGATGGAAAGAATATGTCATTTACAGGGTCATTTGGTTGAAGAGGGATGTTACAATTCGACCCCAATTGGGCTTGTAACGCCTCTGCCAACTTCAGATGTAGGAATCCATCAAGGACGACAATGCGCCGCACAGACGTTTGCGCGTGGCACTTACGTCCCTAACAAATGTTCTCTCACTGACACACATGATAGAAGCCAAGTGGATAGAATACAGGTGGGTGATGTGGAATTTTTGCTTCGAATTTGATTTTCTAAGGTGAAGGTATGTGAAAGGGGAATTTTCCCAAGGGGTGCAAATTAGTGCCTATACATGAATGTACTCTAATTGAAGGTCCATCTTATAGATGTTCTAGACATGTGACATTGTAAAATGGGAGAAAGGGCCCTTCATTCAAAACCTATTTATATGGTGTAAGCATTGTGCCTTCAAATGAAGGAGTTTCATTTGAAGAAAAACCTTCTTTCAAAGGAACATATAACTTTTTGCCTACTAAGACTCATTTGTGTGCCCTATCCCACAAGTGGTAAACACCTTTATACTTCTACCCAAATGTAATGAATTAGATGATTTAATAAATAAATAAAATAATATTATTCTTATTGTGATAAATAACAAAATGATTCATGCCAACCATGTAGAAATATCAATAATGATCAAACAAATGACTTGGAATCATCTAACAGTTTGAGCTTAGTTGGTTAAAGCATTGAGTTCTCATTATGGCAACCCAAGTTCAAATCCTAAAGGAACATCTAATACAAAAGTTTAAGTTGTGATTCCTTATCTTCCATGATTGGATTCTAGTGTGGAGGCAATTTCTAAATAAATGGATTTCTAAGTTGTGACTCTTGGTCTTCCATAGTTTTTTGTGTGTTTGCTTGAAAGAAGCTAATATTAGTCTCATGGTTGTGCTCACAAGAGCTTGTATTGGTCTCTTGTTGATGCTTATGTGAGCAAAATATTTGTAAATAATTAACAATATGAAAAAATGTCTTGGAATTAGTGAGTACTTTTTACATCAATATGGATCATTTTTGTGAGTATAGAATTGGTCCTACAAGTGTAGATCTAATATATATTTTGTAGATTCAATTTGTGCTTGTGGACCCAATCTCTACAAACTTTTAAAATGTCACTTTCAACTTACCTTGATGTCTTTTATTTGGTCTCACATAAAAAATGATTTTGTTGTCTAACGATTTGCACTTGATAGAGATAATTGCTTCCTTTGTGTCAAACCATGTAAGTACCCAAATTCAATGATTATAAAAGAAATCAAGGACACCACTCTCAAACATGCAAGTTGCCCTAGATGCTTATGCAATGTGGATTTTGTGATAAATACTCCTAATAATATGTTCAAGTAGCAAATGATAGCAAGCTAGGATGTAAGAGATCTAGATTATTAGATGATGTCTAAAATGAACTAGGGTTTGTTGGAACTTAAGATTTAAATTTTGTAATAAAGTCAACTTAGTGTTAAAAATTTAGTTAGTATTGTATTAGTGGGTGGTAGCTAGATTCTCATAGGGTAGTTTGGGGAAACTTGTATGGCAATACAACAACGTACATCAAAAAAAGCCTTGAATGACAATCTACTAATATTAGTATATTTTGGCATTATCTATAAGAACAATATGGTTTAGTTTTCACAATACTTGTAATTGCAAATGTCTTACATGATTACTTCTTTGTATACAACACCAAACATCACACACAAAATGGTTGGTGCACATAATAATTACAAAGAAAGGTAAAATAGCCGTAAATTTACATTCAAACATTTAAAATTAAAAAATCGTTTTTGTAGATGATCATTTTTCCAACTTTAAATCTGACGCCCGGCCCTTCCCTATCCCAAAAAAAACAAAAAAACACTAACTAAAAAGTCAAAACTATTTTTAAAAAAATAGAAAAATCAATCATATTACAAACCTATCCTTAACTAATCATTACATAAAAATAACTAAATCAAATAAATATAAAAAGTGTGCCATACATTTTTTGACCATTACAAAATTCACTAGGGCCCACACCAAAGTTCTTCCCCCCACGTTTTCTATTGATATGATATGTGAGAATGATTTATTATATTATATTTATATCTTAAGGAAGACGTAATCCATTGCTAATCTCTGGACCTAATACTAATTCTAGAACAAACCTCACTAACTTAATAAAAACAATTTTCGTTGACTTTAAGGAGTTTTAAATAAACGGAAGATTGTTGCAGTTAATTGAGTAAAAGAGAAGAAACTATTTTTTATGTCAATTGACCTAATTTCATTGACAAGATTGTCTGTGAAGTACAGCACAGCGTGTGTATATTGTTGTCAGCTTTCCAATACGGTGCACAGACATTTCTGTCTGTCTAATTTACGTTTTCTTTGTTCTTCTTTTCTGTTGTTATCTGTGAATACGGAAGGAGGTTAGTAAGGAAGTGTTAAAGTGAGCACATGGTTTGCTTTCAATGCAATAAATGTGCGGCAACAAAGCTCGTGAGGTCTTTAATGTCACGTTGTACTTCAGCTTTCTATTATATATAAAATGGGCAGGTTGGGAAAAGACCTGTATCGAATATAACTTCCTCCTTTGGTCATTTTTAATGGTTTTTTTACTCTGTAAACTCTGTTCACTGTATTTTCTGTTCCTGTGGCCATGAATGGAGGAGGATGCTCCGGCTTACGTCATGGGTCTGTTCCTCGGAAACCCATGTTTGAATCTGAGCCGATGTGCTGTTTTCAAAGAGGATTATACTTACCGCCATTTATCATATGAATAAAATGTTGGACCCTGTGCAGCTCCTATTATATAAAGGCCTATCTTCTAAACTACCATTCTCAGTGGGTGGGGGACAGGCTTCCCTGCTCTCTGAGGGACCCCTTCTTGAAGTCTACAAAGGAGAAAGTAACCTACGTTCAATCTCCTCGATAGGTGGCTAGATCCTTATCCTCTTGGATCTAGGATTATGTTTGTTTTTTTTTTAATTATAAATATATGAGAGAGTAGGACCATTACGAGAGTGTTTGAAATTGTTTTTAGATATAATTGTGTAGAGATTTTTGATGATAATGTTGTAAATCACATTTTGTAATTTAGGGGAGAGGAGCTATTATCTAGCATGTTCCAATAGTTATAACATTTGTTGATTTGATGGGGCATTATATTTGATGGTGTAGCCCTAAAGCCTTAGTTAGAAGCTGGGGACTTGCCAAGTAAGCTGCTGTAAAAAATTGGGAGTGATTTGAAATTTCCATGTAAGATTTTGAGAAGCGCAAAGTTAGGGTGCTCAACTATCAGATTCTCTCCCATAGTATTTGAAAGAAAATATACATGATGATGGATCACATAGTATGATTCAAAACATTAATGTCAAAAATCTCTATAGAGTTATATGTAAAAGCAATTTCAAAAAATGCTTAAGATATTTATGTATTAAGTAGCTAATCTTATTATTGTTTGTTTAGTAGTTAGTAGCATGATACTTGAATATTTCCCTCTACAATGTTCTATCAAACATGGTTATTGTCTTTCATCTTATTTGTCTATACTCATTGTTGATGTATTGGGTTATTTATTGCAAATAACCAATCAATTGAACTTGTGTTTAGTATCTCTATTTGACAAAGTGTTGTTACCAATTCACATTTTGCTAATGATAGCCTTATATTTCTACAAAATTAGAAAAGAGAACTAAACAATACAATTGAGATTTTGGATCTTTTTGGTTTTGTGCCAAGATCTCAATTGGCTTTGTAAAATAAAAAATTACATACACTTGCAATTTCATACTAGGTTTTGTGTCCACTTTGGTGTCCATTCCCTTAGGATCCCTCAATGCTTATTTTAGCCCCCTACATTATCCTTTATCCTTCTCAAGGTCCTTAGTTCTTATTTCCTATGGTCTAAATTGGTTAATTTTTATGTCACCTTTGTGTTAGCCTTGCCTTTTTATAATGTCTACCATTTTTTTAGTCGAAATTATTTAGGCACTAGCATGCTGCAAGAATGTTTGCATGATGTGCTATCATCCCATAACAATTTCTAATTTGGTGGTCATTTCTAAGAATTTTTCTACTTATGACATATCCCAATCAATAAAATCCATTTACAAAAAGTCCAAAGAGCTCATCAACTTCGTCTTCTTGCCCCCTCTCTCTTTTAATAAAAATATTTTCACTTGGACTCACTCTTGGATCTCTATTACAAACTCTCTTTCACTCTCAATCTTTACTACCATTCTTTATAACTCTCTACAATATTCTCCTTTAAGTCCTCTTTCTCTCTTTGGCTTTCTCAATCCCTTGTAGGTGATATTGTTCTTGTTAGTATTTCTCTTTATTGTTATTATATCATTTATTTCTTGTTGTGTTCCTAAGCGCCTTGGGATCTTCACATCCCATTCATTTCATTTTAGCCTATTGTACATTCATGTAGCTAAAACCCTTCCTTTCATTTTAGGGGGATGAAGATGTAGGTGGAGTGTGAAGAATGAGATAATACAAAGTGATGCATGCTCATAGACTAGAGTGGTTGCCTACTACACATGATGCCTATTTGCTAGGTTTTCATCATGGTACTTTCTCAAGGTGCCAAAAAGGTGGTTTTCACCATTAGAAAAAGTGTTTCTCTTTACTAATTTTTGAATTTTTGTTGATTTTATTTTATTTTTATCTTTGGAAGATCGGTGAGCTAATGGTTTAAGCATAGAATCACTTGATATGGACAATATTGATGATCTCATCTAGTTCATGGCCTTTTGGAGTAGCTAACTTATATTATCTTGATCCAAACTTAGTAGTGGTGACATAGGAACCCAACTTGTTTGGCTCAAATATCTTTTTCTTCTCCATCTTGAGTGGTATTCTTCTAATTTTCCTTAAGAACAAGGTCTCCAACCTCAAACTCTCTAGTGTGAATGTGTTTATTATAATTTTGATGCAACCTATGAACCATAAATAATGGAATATGGGGTGGTGCCTATAGGAGTGAAATCATGAGCGTGAAAGGCACAAAGGGTAGGATTAAGCTAAATATTCTAGTCACAACCTACATCATTGCTAATTTTCTCAAGGATTTTTATCATGTTTTTATTGGATCCCTTAGCTTTGTTGTTACCTTGTGGGTAATATGGGGTTGACCACTTGTTCTTGATATATAGTTTATCACATAGGGATTTAACTTCATGGTTTTTTAAGGGGTTTCCATTGTTTATGATGATGGTGGATGAGATGCCAAAACAAAAAAATGGGATGGTTGAGGATAAATTTGAATATTTGGATGCTGGTAAAATTGAGTGGAACTACTTTGACCCACTTGGCAAAATATTAGGTAGTCCAGTAATAATGAATTTATGGCCTTTGGAGGAGGTGGGATTGATCTTGCCAATGAGGTCAAGGCCCCATGTAGAGAAGGTCCATGGAGTGGTGATAGGCTAAAGATCTTGTGATGGTGTATGAATGACGAACTATGCTTTTGAAAAGAAAGGAATTTTTTCACATGTTGGTAGGTATCTAATTCCATGGTAGGCGAATAATATCTCATGCAAAATAACTTCTTGGCTAGGATCATTCCATCTATATGAGCACCAAAAATTCCATTATGGAATTCTTTGAAGTGCAAGGTTTTCCTTGTTTGAGTTGATACATCTAAGTAAAGTTCCATCATAGCCCCTATGATAGAGCATGCCACTAAAGAGTGTAATGAGAGGTGCATTAAATAAGGGATTTATTTTTGACAGGTGACATGTCTAGAGGAATGGTTTGGTTTTGGAGATAAACATATAAGTTGATATAATAGAAAGTATCAGGACCAATAATATCACATATCATGTTGAAGTCTAGGATATCATTTAAGTAGATATAAGAAGTTTTTCTACAAGGAAGTGGTACTCATGAACTTCATTAGGAATATCCACAAAAGATTCGATAATGGCCATTTCATTGATAACTTTGTTGTTGATGCAAGAACCTTTCTCAAAAGATATATCTAAGAAATATTGTTTAAAATTGTCCACCATGAATTTATAAGGTACAAGTTTTTCTCCTTAATAAGGAACTCATCATTGACCTATTTGACCACTAATTGTGAATCACAAAAGACCTGTAAGTGTTATATGCTCCATTGTAAGTGCTAGATGCTCCATTGTATTGATAGTTTTAGACTAGATATCAATGCCTCATATGCTACTGTGTTGTTTGTACAATAGAATCTAATGCATAGTTATTTTTGGATGAAACCACCTTGGGTATGATGACAAGAATACCAACATTGGAGCCATGTGAGGTAAAATATCCATCAAAGTATAATGTGCATGGCTTGGATTCTTTAATGTGAAGGATGGATTCAATTGGAATTTTTTTGGTCAAAGGATGATAGTTTAGAATGAGATCCTTTGTTATCTATTTTGTAATAACTTACCCCTTGATTGTCTTTTGATTGATATACTCGATATCAAACTCACTAAGGAGCATGACATAGTGTTCTATTCTACTAATAAGGGCTACGTTGGACACCAAGTATTTAATAGGTCAATCTTGATGATAAGATGGGTAATATCATTAAGCATATAATGTTAGAGCTTCTATGAGGGAAGGAGAGATTTCTCAATGGATGAATAATTGAGTTTAGTTCAGGCACTAATGTCTTATTGAGGTAATATATGGAATTATCTCTTCCTTGTTCATTGTGCTAGGATAAGAGGGCACTAAAGGAATGTTGTGTAACTAAGTTGTAGATAAATAGAATCATATTTGGTGTTGGAACCAAGTTAGAATGAGAGGATTTGGTAGGTCTTTAATTTGTTCAAATTTTGATTGGCATGATTGATCCTACTCAAATTTAACGTTCTTGGTAAGTAGATAAGAAAAAGAATGAAACTTATCTATTAGTTGTGTAATGAATTTCTTGATAGCCTAGAGTTTTCCTTTTAAGATTCATAGTTGAGTAAGGTTTCTAGGAGGTGGCATGTTTTTTTATTTATTTTACCTTATATGGATCTACTTTAATGCCATGTCTAGAAATATTAAACCCTATAAGCTTGCTTGATGTGACTAAAAAGACATATTTTTTGGGATTTAATTTGACCTTATATTCTTGGAGTTTCTGAAATATGTGACACATAATGGCTAGATAATCTAATTTATATATTGAATTTCTTATGATATCATCCACATAATCTTTAACAATATCACATAGCATATCATGGAATATGATGGTCATGGATCTTTGATATATGACACCAACATTTTCAGGCCAAATGGTGTGACTCCATAGTAGAATGTTCCACAAGAGGTGATGAAGGTTGTCTTATTTTGTTCTTCTAGTGCTATCTTAATTTGGTTGTACCCTAAAAATCCATCCATAAGAGATGGCATCTCATGACCAGCTATTAGATTTACTATCATGTAAAAATTAGGAAGAGGAGAGTCATCTTTGGGGAAAGTTTTTTGATGTCCTTGAAATATATACATATCCTAATTTCTTTAGTTTTCTTGATCACTAGTACACATTATATACACCCACTTTGGATTTGCAATAGGTAAAATGAATCCAATGTAAAAGAAAAATTTGAAGTTCTTCCTTTACTAGGAGGGATACCTTAGGATGTGTTTTCCTTAACTTTGGTGGAATAGTTTTGTAATGTCCCTAAAATTTGTAAAATCAAATTTTGAAGTTCTTCCTTTACTAGGAGGGCTACCTTAGGATGTGTTTTCCTTAATTTTGGTGGATTGGTTTTGTAATGTCCCTAACATATAATTTCAACATAGAGATTCAATTGAATTCAATGAATAACCACATATGAACACATCAATTTATTTGGTATAGTGATAAACTTCATAATCTAATATATGATATATCAATTACAACTTACTAAGATTGATTTAGAATGATATACAATGTTGCTATAGTTCAACAATAATATTACTAACTTCCTTATAGATCCTTTGAATACCATATGCAATTCTTGAATGAGAATGTCCTCAAGAACCAAAGGGGTTTTATCCTCTGATCCTAGTGATCACTGGGTTTTTGTCTAATGAAAACAAAATCCTATGGGTTTTGTCCATAAAAGGGTTCAAAACATAAGTGTCCCAAAATATAGAAAAATGACATAATAATTCCATACCTATTACATGAATTGATTCCTTATATTTATATGCTAACAATTTCCCTCAAGGAACAAGTCATCCTTGAGCTAAAATGGCGTTAAGGCCTAGAATTTGAATTTCAACATGCTACATTAGGTCAGCCTTAAGGCCAAGGTCGATTATTTCAAAATGAGTGTGTCGCCCTGCAAACCTATCCAAATGTTTCCCTAGCCCCTTCCTTGTCCCTAAAAATTCACAATTGATGCCATATGATGTGGGGTGTCTTATCTCTTAAGCTTGTTGAAGTAGGTGTTAGTTGCCTAGCATAGTCATCTTTTGATAGAAATATATTTCTAGTACCTGATACATTCCTCTTAAGATTTGGGTATGATGTGCATGTATCATTATTGATGTTATGTTCCAAAGCACAAGCTGAAATGTGCTCCTATGGAGGAATGTGGAGGGATTCTTGGAACCGATCCTTCCCTGGTATAGTGAGTCTAAATTGGCGATCTTCTAATGGCAATATATTTTCGGTATATGATCTTTTTTCCTTGAGCTCCAGATATGTTGTAAGGGGATTATTACAGATGATATTTTTGAACACCCAAAATATTGAGAGAGGGGGGGTGAATCAATATTATTTGAAACTAGTTAAACATTCAAACATTCATTCCACATAACATATTTAATTTGTAGTAAGAAAGGAAAGCATGAAATCAACCATCAACATCACATAACATAGGAACACCAAAATTTTACATGGAAAACCCAAAAAAGGGAAAAACATAGTGAGGATTAGTTCACAATATATTATATCTAGTTATAAGATATTATAGAAGTGCTCACTACCCACAGAAACAAGAAAAGATAGAAGAGAGTGGTGGCTCACAACTAGGTTTTGAACTGTTACAATTGCATCTATCATATGCATGAATTATAGTTCTAATGAATCTTAATACACTAACTTTATACACTTCATACTAATCTGCACTAACACTCTACTCTACTTTGCATTCATCTCACACTTAGACAATTCACATCAACAATATCTATCTTCACACACATATATATAAAAAACCAAAAAATAAACTCACATATATATCCATCTCAACCTCAAACACCAATTAGGTCAGCTTAATTAGATGTATCATACAAAATATGCCTTGTTGGCTCAACCCATACACCATGTGTCTTAATTCAAACTTGTAACACATAAGATAGTCCAAGGGGGACCTATAATAATAACCTTATAATGGATCAATACTTATTCAAAATCCATAATACTCAAAACTTATTAGGTTGGCACTTACAATGACCTAACATAAAAATTCACCAACTATTCCACCAAAATTGATACATGCAGTTCTCAAAATTTCATGCCACTTGGAATTTAGATACATTTGACACCTGTCAACACTCCCACAAATCCACAAAACTAGATACCAATTTGCGATGAAGTGTGGATTCACCAAAACATATACAATGTACAAGAAACATTGTGACCAGGGCAAACTGGAACTTCTGTCACCCATAACTTCTACTCCAAAATCCAAAAAAAAATTGAAACTATGGATTTCAACTCCACGACCATCCAACAAAATACATGAAAACCGAAGAGTAAGTATCTTCACAGTGGACCAATGTGGACCAAATTATTAGATGTCTTGTACATAGGAATACCTATTTTGATACTTAGTCAAATTTTCACTACAATTGGTTACACTAGATCAAACCTTCTTGCAAATAAACATTAAATAACCATCTTCAATCATGCTCAAGCTATACAAAATGATTTTCATAATGATATTCTTCATACCATATCACAATGTTGACATCAATGACAACACTGAACTGCATACTGTGTAACTTGTATTGATACCTCATGCTCATGTTGTTGGTTAGTATATCAATGCCAAACTTCTTATTCTTCCAAAAATCTCCCCCTTTGTCACTGATGGCAACATGCCACAATTTCTCTCCAAAAATACTCTCCCCCTTTGACATCAAGGGAAAAGGGCACATATATGTTATGTTCTTGTTCCCCCTTTGACATTACTCACAACTGGATTATATACATACTCCCCCTAATTGATATATACATGTAGAAATGAGAGTAATAAAATTTTTACCAACTCCCCCTATCTCTATCATCCACATATATACAACGAAATATGAAATGCATAAAAGGGAATGTAATCAACTAGAAGAGGTATTTGACTAATGTAGCTTCTCAAGATGTGATTTCTAGTCCTTTATCCCTTCTTCACAACTCTTCTTGGCTAGGCCAAGCATGTGGCTATGAGTCTCAAACTCCATAAGAATTTCTTCACCATCATCTAGAGTGTTGGGTACCAAATCTAACTTAGTTTCTCTTTCTACACTCAAAAGTGTTGAATGCACAAGACAACTAACAGGGGGGTGAATTAGGTGTACCTTAAAACTCTAAAACCCTCACAAACATTCAGATCCACATTAATTCAATTAAATCTTAATCTATTAGAATGATTTATCATGAAATAAGATAACAAAAATAGAACCAAAGCAACACCATACACAAAGAAACACCAGATTTATGTGGAAAACCCAAGAAGGGAAAAACCATGGTGAGGATTAGCTCACAATATAAAGTAATATCAACACCAATTACAAGGGCTCACTACCAAATGGATCACTGCCGAAAAAAAAGAAAGTATCACTACTAGAATAGAAAAAAAGATAGAGAAGAGTGTTACAATGAGAAATACATCTCAATGCAATAGAAAATTCCACCACAACATCACCAACACCTTCATAGTCCTACTGAAGATTATAGACACCTTCTTCTCCCTACATCCAGTAATCTAACACATGAAAGCTCGCATTGCATTGAAAAAATTCGCACCTCACAAATTTATAATTCACATCACACACCTCTATCTCATCATCCCTCAACAACTCAACTCATATTTATAGCATCTTCAACCTTGAAAATATTCTCCAAGGTTGGCTATGTTGAACAAGACAACTAAGAGGAGGAGGGTGAATCAATTGTAGTAATTTTAACCTTTAAAATTATCACCAAAAGTTAGATCAATAAGCATTCATATAACCTTTGCACTACAAGTGTGATTAATCATTAAAAGCATAAACATAAACTAGAAGAAGCAAAGCCATACACATAAGAAAACCATATTTACATGGAAAACCCAATGAGGAAAAAACAACAGTGAGGATTAGCTCACAATATAATGAATTCAAAAACCAAATACAAAGGCTCACTTCCAAGACAAGTCACACTATCCAATGAGGGCTCACTACCTAGGCTCATTTCCAAAACAAAATTACAAAGATAGAAGAGAGTTGTTACAGAGAGAAAACTATCTCAATGCAACAGAGATTCCACCACAATTTTCTCACACATTTGCAAACATTCTTGAAAGATAGAGTACACCTTCATCTCATTGCCTTCAGGAACTCAACATTGAAATTCACACCGATCTTCTCAAACTCGCAATACACACACATATCTTGCATCTCTCTATGTCTTTCACAAACATGTCAACTCATACTTATATCGTCTTCAACCTTGAAACCCTTCTAAGGTCGTCCATACACAATTTGCATTTATAAATTCAAATTAAGGTCGGTGCCAAAGCATTCCCATGGTGGAAGAGAATGAGGGTGACCCAAACATATTCTTAATGAGGACCTAAATGAGTCTCAACATGCCTCAACATGCTTCTATGAGCTTCACAAGTAGTGCTTAACACAAGATCGTGCAACACCTGCACAAACACAAAACAATTAAGCACATGCATCCTTAACTCAGTGGACAATATTTTTGGACAAAAAAATTTATTTGAACACAATCTGGAGTAAGTAATAAACACTTGAAAATTCATCTAGAAGCTTCACAAAAAACTTCTCTTGAAGAGTATGATCATTTTGTACATTTGAATAACCATGTCAGCCACTATAATACACTGTAGCTCAGAAACTCATCAACAACACGACAAAATCTCAAATTCTCTTGAACCAAGCAATAGAGAAACATTATCAACTTATTCTAAAAGCTACAAGTATTGAAACTAAAATGTAGAGAAATGCAAAGCAAATACATTTCTCCCAGAACATAGCTAGACACACTGAAATGCACAGTTCACATATTGGTGAAAATATCTTGCACTATACAATGATCCATAAGCCCAAATTCTGCATATAGCAACTATCAACAACCATGAATAATACCTCAGATATGTAAAAGCATATCATCAACCTAGGAGAAATACGGTGCACATCTCAGAGTATACATTGAATACCTGCATAACATTGTTTTCACTATTTGTCAAATTTTCTCAAAAGCACTTGGAGATCAAGTACCAGAGACATCAGTTCAACACATACTTCAATCTATCACACCTCCAAACATAGCAACATAAGGATAAATCCATGTACTTATAACACTTCTTCAACATCTCAACTATGCATGCACAACCTGCAAACCTTCTTTATTACGATTTTCTGAATATCCTCAACATATACAAGCAATAACCAGCTTTCATACACATAGTTGACATCAATGACAACAACAACAACCAGTTGACATCAATGACAACACCTTCATACTTACAAAAATATCCCCCTTTGTCATTGATGGCAACACATGATGTAAAAAACCATCAAAGACAACACAACTCTGAATCACTTTCTCATGATTTCTTTTACTTTCTCTCAACTGTGTAGATAAACTGTTTCACATGATTCTTTCTCTCCCCCTTTGACATCAATGGAAAAGAAAAAAGAATGTTTTTCAATGTTTGGTTCTTTGACATTAAACCAAGATCTTTACCAGCACTAAATACTCCCCCTTAGGAGTACAACCAAATAACTAGGCAGGTGCATGAAGATGGGTAGCCAATTTGTGGCCACTTTCAAAAAAAAGTTTTGAAAAGTCATAATGCGAGTGCACTATAATGCGCTCACGTTATGGCTTGGTGTGTCGAGCCTGAGGATCGGCACAATGAGCCCATAATGAGAGCACACTATAACATGAGCACATTATAACACGCTCATGTTATGACATGTTAAAAGCAAAAAAAAGTGAAACTCATTCATTTTGCATTTTGACTGTTTTATTGTTGTGCCTGAGGCCAAAACCCCCATTTTTCGTGCTCATGTTCTAGGAGGAGGCATTGTGCAAAAATATTCACCAAGGGTTGCTATTTCTTTGCAAGGATAGCACCATGACAACAAGGAGGTGTGAGAGGTAAGGATTGTTTGCTTTTTGTTTTGAATTTGTTAGTTTTAGGTTGAATTTGTTAGTTTTAGGTTGTATTTGATATTTTTTTTTTTGAATTTGTAGGAGATGTAAATCAACCTGCAAACCCTCAAAATCCTCAACAAGAAGATCAACCAAATCCTCAAGACCAAAATCCTCAAGAAAAAAATCAACCACAACTACAATCTCCTCCACCAATCACTCAACACCCTCCTGGCACTCAACAAAATTTGATGAGTGAAATTGAGAACAACAAAAAGAAAATTGAGGATTTAATTAGTAGGTTGAGTGATCCAAATGGTTCAACCACAAAAAGAATGACCCTAGCAAGTTCATTGAATGATATGTTAAAAAATGTAGATTCAATTAGCAAACAAATAACTGGATGGCAAGATAGGAGGTAGGCGGCTAGGGCTTATTATGTGGATAAACTATCATATAAAGATGTGAAGGAATTAAAAATTATAAAAGGTGATTTGTGCTCATTATTCACTGACCCACACACAAATCAAAATCTTACCCTCAATGCGAAGAGGTTTCCTATTCATTGGTGCCACCACCAACAGATTAGGAACTACTTTTATGATAGGTGGTACATGGTCTTTGATTACCCATCGTGCAACAATTGTGAAGTCCCATAGTATTTCCTCAGGAAACTATACAGTGAGTTCATGTTGAACAAAATCCCAAATTATTTTGATATGAGGGACTTCTAGGGGAGAGGTGGGGGGTTGGCTCAGGACAGGCCTAGTGCATAGCCGGATCCTACAAAGCAAGGGAGATGAGCTCTTGCTAGGCCACCTCGTGAGCACGTTGTTATGCCTTTCGTCGTGAAGGAGAGTGCCAACGTAGAGACATTGTAGGTGATCAACACTTTGAACCAGAGTGTCATCCATCATACTGACCCTATTCTACAACGCCATCTAGGGGAGTCTTCGAGTGGTGGCCTTCGAACCCATGTGTGTCAATCTTGTAGGGTGACTTATTCATATGACCCCACCAACACTTAGGAGGCTACTACATAGGATCCACCTGCAACTATGGAGATGGAAAGGGTAGTTGACATTTTGCATGAGGCATATGGCATTGATAGTCAGGTAAAAGTTAGCATGTTTATTGAATTTAATTTATTAAATTTTGATTTTGAAATGCAATATTAACTATTTTAGTTTTATGATTTTAATAAAATTGCAGGGTCATAGTGTTGAGACTAGATACACCGGCCCTCCACCTACTTATTTCTGCAGTACACCTATCGGTGGGGTATGTAACTAGTAAACAATTATAAATTTAATACATGTTAATAACATTGTTTAGTGAATGGTATTTTAATATGTGATTTTGGATGTTGAATAGGCTAATATTGGAGGTTTCCAGGGAACACCTCCCAGTGCCAGTGGATTTACTCAAACCTACACGTAGGTATTAGAATAAAGAGTTTAACTAATGAATTGTACTTAATAGATTTGTGTAGTTTATACTCATATCGTTGATTACATTGCATTGCACATCATTCAAACTCAAAGCATTACTTCACATTCCATAACTAATAACTAGATGGTGATAGATGACAAATTTTCAACTACAATATAGTTGTTTAGAAAGTTAACATAAGCAGTGATGCAATTAATTCACCATGAGACCACATTTCTTCGAGGCATTTCTTCAAACAACACACCACCTTTTCTATGATACCACATTTTCCATACATGTGTACCAAAGCATTTTACCAAACTACTCACTTGTAGCTATGGCTAAAAGCCTAAAATAGGTGCTTTTCAACAAACCATGGATGCTTGGAAAAAAATCTATCAAAGCATAATAGTAAGCAATAATACCATAGAGAAGGCAATGAAATTTTTGAAAAAATGTCTGAAAGAAATGCGGTCTTATGGTGATGGAATTCCATGACGTGCATTTGTTTGTAATGGCATTCCATCACCACGAGACCCCATTTCTTTGAGGCATTTTTTCAAACAGTTCACTGCCTTCTCTATGCCACCACAATTATCGTACATGTCTACGAAAGCATTTGATCAAATGGTTAATTGGCTTGCTGCTATGGGTAAAATCCTAAAAACACGTCCTTTCAAACAAGATATGGATAGGGAAAATAGTAAGCTTGAGAATCATAAATATATAGTTTAATAAGCACTCCAAATTTTGTTCATTATCTCATACATTATAGGTCATGATGTGGATCAGTATTGTATTTTTTGTGATTGAATAATTTGTTGTTTTATATTCAGTTGTTGCAAGCCGAAACACATTCAAATGTGACAAGGGCAATGGAGACCAGTGTTTCATCTGCTATACAATCTTCGATGGCTCTGACAGGGGAGGTATGAGGCAAATTGGTAAATTTCAATTTACATTCGTTGTTATAGATGTTAGTTAGTGAAAATTCAAACCATTATTGATTCGTAGTTTAATTTCTATTTGGATGGTTTATATAGGGCTTGAGCACACCTGAGCATGGGCATGTGAATATTTCCCTCGTGGAGAGAGATCATGAGATGGCAATAAGTGATTATTTTGTTAAATATATAATTTCTTATAATGTAACTTCTATATATTAATGTCTTTACTTCTTATTGTAACAGTTAAAACTTCACCATGAACTAAACACTAGGAGGAGCAGCAGGAGCACTCCTCGAGCACAACACAAACGAGTGACAAACCTATCACCATCTGATCAACAAGCAAAGGGAAAGAATTTATTTCTAGAGCCCTTTGTTGTATGCCTACATGGCAGTTTTGTACATATTTTGTATTGGATATATTTGACATTGTATGCCTATATGGCATTCTCGTAAGCCTATATGGCTATTTTGTACCTATATTTCATACTTATATTGACATATATTGATGTATGCCTACATGGCTATTTGGTTAATACAAATATTTTTTTTCGATGGTGTCCATATTTGCATTCTAAATTGATGGTTCAATAGATATGAGTTATGTGTATTCAAGTGTATACTTTACAACTTACGTGTGTTCCAATGTATACTTTGCAACTTACGTGTTTTCATGCTTATACCTTGCATTCATGCATATACTTTCTATTAATTTGTGTAGACTATGTATTCGTGTGTATACTTCAAGGCTTATGTGTTTTTGAGTACTTGTTCTTCCCTTATTCACATGTACATGCTTGACTTATTCACGTGTATACTTATTAATTGGTTAGCCCTAGCATTGATCATTGTTGTCCTTCATGGTTTGTCTTGAATATTAATTGATTGATGCTAAACAAATTTATCTAAAAGCAAAAAACATGTTTTCAATTGGTATTCCATGAAATGTTTCATAAAAAGATTCCAATATATTTAATCCTTTGATTGGAACAACTCAATTAAGCAAAGGATACATAATCTTCACAACACTTGCAAAACATAATATTCAGAGTAGATGAAGTAGTTAACTTCTTGACGCATTATCATAGAAAAATTTATCTTCAATAGTCTTTAAACATTTTCACAGCATAATCCTGATAATGCAAAATGAATTGTTATGTTCTTGATGCATCACCATATAAACAAGTTGAAAGATTTATATGTCAACTTTTTGCAATATTATTTCTTGTATGTGAAATGGACTTGGGAGAAAGCAAGTTATAATTTATAATACAAATAAGAAATGGAATCAACGCTATCCTAGACCCCCAAATAGGTCTATTTAACAAAGAAACATGCTCTCAGTCACTCCAATTGGAAAACACCATTGGGTAGCATTTACCAAATTATGCCGCCCCTTGACTTTACCCACTTTTACTCCCTCAAACCTCTCTTTTTCATTCAAAACCCCTATGTTCCCAATTAGGGTGTCATGCCATAACATACTTTTGACCTCCCTTATCCTTGTAGACCATTTAAACACATCAAACTCCACAACCTCACCCTTTTTCCAACCTATTCTAACTTATTCCCAAGCAATTTCTTCTTTTCACTTCATCTAGCCTTGCTTTTAAGGCCTAAATTCTGAATTTTGAATAGAGGCAACGTTAGTAATCTCTTCCAATGCCTTTACCAATGCTATTTTCTTATTCATACTTGCATAATTAACTCAAATGACCCCACACTAACTGAAAACTAAAAGCAAGATTACAAAATGGCCTATTATGGCCTTATTTGACATTATAATAACTAAAACCACTTAACTAGACCTTCTTCATCAAATGGAGGAACAAGGTGCTCTACACCAATGATCATACTCTTTTTGTGTGGAATACTCAGACTTCTCAACTATCGTGTATGTTTCTCTTTTCCATTGTTTTGCATGCCATCATAAGGGATCAAGCCAGTTGAACGTAGCTCAGATCAATTCTGTGTGTTTGGGTGTGAAAGAGGACAATGTCTAGCATAAACCTACCTATCAGGATGCGTTGGAGCAGTTATTTTGGTCACACGAATTGAAAAATGAAAGTTGCACCACTTTGCAACTTTACACTACTTCAATTTGACACTTTTTCTATCAAGTGAAAACTGGACACCACAGGAAAATGACTGAGATAACAAAATTCGAGAGAGGTTATTGTAGAGGGGTCCAACACGATCCCGTAGGCTCAGATAGAGAGTTTGTAAGTGTCATGGTTTTTGATTAATAGCCCGTCAAAGTTTGCTTTCCTTTTGCGCTTTGGACCCTCAAGGGATCGGTCCGATTGAATGTAGCTCAGAGCGATTTCACATGTTTGGGTGCGAAAGAGGACCATGCCTAGCGTAAAAATACCTATTCGGGCATGTTGGAGCAATTTGTTTGGTCACATGAGTTGCAGAATGAAAGTTGCACCACTTTGCAACTTTGCACTGCTTGCATTTGACACTTTTTCCATCAAGTGAAAATATGTCGCCACGGGAAAACCACTTCGAGATAGCCAAAATTGAGAGGTTTTTGTAGAGGGTCCCAATGCGATCCTATAGGATTAGACAAGAAGTTTCTAAACATCACGGTATCTAAGTAATAGCATGCTGAAGTTTGCTTCCCTTTTGCACTTTAGACCCTTAAGGGATTGGTTCGGTTGAACGTAGCTCTAAACTATTTTGCATGTTTAGGTGTGAAAGAGGACCCTACCTAGCATAAACATACTTATTCAAAAATGTTGGAATAGTCCGTTTGGTCACACGAGTTGCATAACGAAAGTTGCACAACTTTGCAACTTTGCACTATTTGCATTTGACACTTTCTATCAACTAAAAATCCACCATCATGGGAAAACCACTCCAAGATAGAAAAAACTGAGAGAAATTTTTGTAGACAAGTCCAACGCAATCCTGTAGGATCAGATGAGAATTTTCTAAGCATCACGGTATCCAAGTAACAACATACTGAAATTTGCAACCATTTCACACTTTGGACTCTTAAGGAATCGATCTAGTTGAATGTAGCTCAAAGCGATTCTGCTTATTTAGGTGCGAAAGAGGACCATGCCTAGAGTAAACATACCTATTCAGACATTTTGGAATAGTTTATTTGGTCACACGAATTGCAGAACGAAAGTTGCACCACTTTGCAACTTTGCACTGCTTGCATTTGACACTTTTTCCATCAAGTGAAAATCCACTGCCATAAGAAAACCACTCTAAGATAGCTAAAACCGAGAGGTTTTTATAGAGGGGCTAACGTGATCCTGTAGGACCAGATGAGAATTTTTTTAAGCATCACGGTATCTGAGTAACAACATGTTGAAGTTTGCAACCATTTTGCACTTTGGACTCTTAAGGGATCGATCCGGTTGAACGTAGCTCAGAGCGATTCTGCATGTTTGAGTGTGAAAGAGGACCATTCCTAGCGTAAACATACCTATTCAGACATGTTGGAACAATCGATTTGGTCACACGAGTTGCAGAATGAAAGTTGTACCACTGTGCAACTTTACACTGCTTGCATTTGACACTTTTTCCATCAAGTGAAAATCTGCCGCCATGGAAAAACCACTCTGAGATAGCCAAAACCGAGAGAGGTTTTTGTAGAGGGTCCCAACGTGATCCTATAGAATTAGACGAGAATTTTCTAAGCATCACGATATCTGAATAACAACATACTGAAGTTTGTAGCCATTTTGCACTTTGGATTCTTAAGGAATTGATCTAGTTGAATGTAGCTTAGAGAGATTCCGCGTGTTTGGGTACGAAAGAGGACCATGCCTAGCATAAAAATACCTATTTGGATACATTGGAATAGTTCATTTGGTCACACGAGTTGCAAAACAAAAGTTGCACCACTTTGCAACTTTGCATTGCTTGCATTTGACAAATTTTTCATCAAGTAAAAATCCACCACCATGGGAAAACCACTCCAAGATAGCCAAAACTGAGAGATTTTTTTGTAGAGGCACCCAACACAATCCTGTAGGATTAGACGAGAAGTTTCTAAGCATCACAGTATGTGAGTAACAACATACTAAAGTTTGCAACCATTTTGCACTTTGGACTCTTGAGGAATTGATCTAGTTGAACGTAGCTCAGAGTGATTCCACATGTTTGGGTGTGAAAGAGGACCATGCCTAGTGTAAAAATACCTATTTGGACACGTTGGAACAGTCCATTTGGTCACACGAGTTGCAGAATGAAAGTTGCACCACTTTGCAACTTTGCACTACTTGCATTTGACACTTTTTCCATCAAGTGAAAATTTGTTGCCATGGGAAAACCACTTTGAGATAGTCAAAACTAAGAGAGGTTTTTGTAGAGGCGCCCAACACAATCTT
This sequence comes from Sequoia sempervirens, assembly GCA_007258455.2. Classification (NCBI taxonomy): domain Eukaryota; kingdom Viridiplantae; phylum Streptophyta; class Pinopsida; order Cupressales; family Cupressaceae; genus Sequoia; species Sequoia sempervirens. Next base: position 7,842 of record VDFB02061361.1, on the reverse strand, counting down.
GTAGGTTCAGACGATAAGTTTCTAAGTGTTATGGTATCCTAGTAACAACATGCTAAAGTTTGCAGCCATTTCGCACTTTGCACTCTTAAGGGATCAAACAGTTAAAGGAGTTCAAAAGGAAGTTAGATGCGTTGGGAAATTTTAGTTTGAAGTAGAAACATTATAAATAAATTGTAGAGACTCGATGATAGGGAGATCTTGAATATTTGAAGCAATAAAAGTTGATTAACATTACTTTTTATCAGTTTTTCTATATTTTTCCATTCTTGGTAGACTTGTACGATCTCGTACAAGGGTGTTTTGACTTGCAAACTGTGGAAATCTCTTATAGCATGTGTTAAATTGCATTTGCAAAAGTTTTGAGTCTTATTTTAAATTTATGGAGTTTTATCTCATATTTTCTTAATCTTCCCTGTTAACCTTATTTTTGGGGTGTTCAAAGTCACATAAATGTAAATTTTTCCCATTCCACCCCCTATGACTACTATGATTGGTGGAATGGGATTTTTTTAGTTGGGAATAGGTGGTTTCAAGCTTGTTTGTGAAGGGGAGGTCTAATATTGTGTTGGGTGTGATGCCCTAATGTGAAAATATGAGTTTTCCTCATGAAAAGTGGAGGTTTTGGTGGGCCAAAGTGAGTTTTGTGAGAAGGAAACATTATTTCATGTTTGATTAAAATTTTGTAGACCAATTCAAACTTGTTTGAAGAGGTTTTCTATGTTGGGTAGATTGGGAAGTGACTTTTTCAATAAACCCCTAGGGTTTTAGCTAAAAAGTAGGGTTTTATGGATTACCCTTTGTACGGTGGTATGTCAAAGGTATGATTGTGGTTTTGGAGGTTTTGACACATTTAAATTGTTTTCCCAAGGTTTTTTAAGGTTTGGATAAGTTTCAAGTATAGTTGCTTTGGAAAAAGAGGCTAATTAGAAGCCTAAAACAATGAAAAGGTGAAATTTGAGTGTTCTGGTCTGAAGTGATCATAGGTGGATTTTAAGTATGTCAAATTTTGTTCAAATGGGTCCTTGAAGTGGTTCATGTCATGGATTGATGAGGTGTCATTGAGATAAGTTACCCGATTGAGTTGATTCCCAGTGCTATAAGGGAAAAAAGTGATTTTGAAGAAATGATGAAATTGTGAGGAGTTTATGGCTTGACAGTTGTGTTTGTAGATTGGAATTGTGAATTTGTGTGTTACAGGCCTCCCCCTATTACATCAATCCACAAACCATCATATTGACTATATCACATGACCTTTTACATACATTTTACATTTCAAAATTCAATTTTTTACATTTGAAAACTAATCAACAATCAAAGTATAAGGTGATCTACAATCCGCACAAGCTTGAAACAAAAAAGGAAAAGTGTTGCAAATACATAAAACATCATCCTTATTTACTAATTTTGCAATTGTGCAACTAATGCAAGTTTTGAATTTTTACACCAAATGACATCTTTTGTGCAATATCACTTCTCTAATCACCTAATGACCTCTTTGAGACTTTGAATACATTACATATGACCTTGACATGACCTTTTCCACATTGTTTACATTTCAAAATTTAAATTTTTCAAATTTTCCTAGTGAAGGCATTTACAGAACAAGGTGCTACTACACCAAACATGAACTCCAAAATTACAATATTTGAGTAAATCTCATTACAATGCCTTAGGAACTTCATTCTCATAGATCTTTTATAATGTCACTCATACATTCAAGATTCTCTTTAAATTTCTACATCATAGGTGCTCATTATGAGGTTAGCTTCAATTGAGTAACTTGAGATTCCCTCGCTAAGCTTCACACAATCTTTTATAATGGCTTCAAATTAGAATTGAGATTTCTCAAGATCATCAAAATAAGGATGTTGCATTGCTTTTTTGGCTAAGATTCTCTTTGATGGGTTATAAATTAGCATTTTCTGCAATGAGAGACCAATCAATTTTTAGTAGTTCACTTACAAATATGCAAAGTAAAAGAGAAAAAGAAAGAGCATCCAAAATGGAAATGAAATGAAAATAGATGGAAGGCACTTATAGATAGGCATTCCAGTCTCTCAACTTAGTCACTCTTGGTCATACATCTTCACTACGAGTTCCAAGATACCTATTGCACACAACTCTCATGAATAGAGTAAGTTGAAATTTGAGATGCTATTATAATGTCTACATCATAGCTGCTCATGATAAGGTTAACTTCAAATCAATAAATTGAAATTACCTCACCAAGCTTTGCACACACTTTTGTAATGGCTTAAAATCATGATTGAGATTTGTCAAGATCATCAAAATAAGGATGCTGCATTGATTTTCTGGTTGACATTCTCTTGGATGTCTCATAACTTTGCATTTTCTACAAGGGGACACCAATCAATTTGTATTAGGTTACTTACAAGTAGGCAAAGTAAAAGAAGATGATAGCATTTCCATCAAACAAATTTATGTTCATACAAGTATAAATTAATAAGAACTGATGTGCATACTTACAAATTAATCCAATGAACCATCCGGGTTTGCTCTTCTCTTTATTGTGTCTAGTATTGCTTCATGGTCAGACTCATGGAACTTACACAAGACCTTGTTCAAAGGTTTTCCCCCATATTTGGTCAAATGAACATTGGATGCCATGACAATGTTCGAGTAATGAAGAATCTTATGATGCGTGTGAAAGTCCTAAAATAACCAATGTTTTACACTCTTATGTGGGTACCTTCTAAGCCACTTTCTAGTAACAACAACCGAGCCTGTAGGGTATTCGGTGTTTTCTCCATCTATAACTGGGGCCTCCAATTTTTTTTTGGCCTCAACACAACGACACAAATAATAGTTTGTTCCTTCTTCATTATTTTCATCTACAATAACTGCATAAACTTGCCCTGGATTGATATGTGCAACAGATCTCTCAAAATTAGTCAACATTATGAATACACTACAAATTAATATAACAATATGGAATTTCAAAAAATAAGCAAGTAGATATATTACTTGGTTGAACTAAATTTGATACGTGGTCAAAGTTGACTAATGATTCCATCTATGTTAGTTCCAATGCCGTCAGAGGGTGATGCGTGTGAAGTGGGCTAAGATAAGTTGTCAACCATTTGTCAACCCACTCCCCTGACTCACAATTATTCCAGGCTTGCATTATACATGAAGAACAAAAGCATGCCATATGTTGTGTGTGAATACTCCATGAACCTGCACTTGAGCTAAGGAAAGAGTGTAGCTCACTCGATCCTATTAGTGCACAACAATCCTCATATGGTGCAATGTTAGTATCATCCATCAACCAAAAATACCTACGAAAAGAAGACATACCTTCATTACCTGGACCCATCGAAGCATTACACCACTCGACAATTGATCTTGCATTTGTCAACTTTGCACTATCTTTATACTTTAACTCTTCTTGTGCTAATGCTCTTTTCACACATGCTCTTGCACCATCATGCTCCCCCTTTTCATGCCCAACCTCACAAAAGTTCCACATATGTTGTACATCTGTAATGGCATGCATCCTGCTCAACCAATAGAACATGCGCGAGTTCTTGAACAGTGCTGTACAATTATCTGACCATATTATATGCCAACTGTATGTTATGTCTCTCTGAGCCAAATCACTATAGAATATCTAGAAGCAACCTTGCATGAACTCTAGAGAATGTGTGTGATCATCACTAATATAAAATTGATACTCCCTCAATACCTTCGTTTGGTCCTCTGTACTATCAGCTGCATGAATGAATGTTATTTGCACAAATATCAAAACCTATGTGGAGTTGTAATATTGTGACTGCACCTCATGTTGTGGCTATAAAGTGTAGTTCTCTGCAAATTCAACCACTGATACTATGCTACCAACTAGAAAGGTGTCCTTGCATAGCTTGAATTGCGTGTCTAGCCATCGAGCTCTATGGGTATACCTTGCATACTCATACACTATATTGTCATGAAACATGGACATAAAATGATACATTGGAATCTTTTGAACAACCAAATCACACCTTTTTGCTTGAGACCCATCTTTTGTAGCATATGCCAGCATTTTATACTCCCTGAACTCTACTAGTTTTTATCCCACATCATCTGTGCTTTCCATATGTTGACATACTGGCATACGTTGCAAGCCACTGCAACACTCGCATGAATCATCCAAGCATGTTGTCCTATAGAATATTTGGCCATCCTCTATTTCACATAATTTTTTTGATAAGAACTCTCTTGAAGATTTTGGTGGGGCTTTTATGCCACAATCCTGCAAAACATTGTTAGTATGCAAATCACAACACATCAAACGATAAACATCATAATGGTTAGAGAATTCAATATGTAGTCTACAACAAAAAGTAGTGCATGTGTGATTTATCTTGACATAAAAAGGTTTAATCATTTCAAAAAATCTTTGAAAAATACTAATTTGAGGATAATCCATTTGAAATTTATGAAAAAATTGGGTTTGAGTCATATCCAAAAAATGCTTTGGATGTGGCTCACGGTTCCGACTATCGATTCTCCTTCTTACCATATCCCTTTGATTTAGAGATGGCCTTGTGTTATTCTTCCAATACTCTTCAATTAGTGTTCTCAATGCCTCAACAATTTTTTATCTTTTTGTGGTAGTCTCCTCGAGAATGCCCATAATTCATTTGAATCGGTGCCCTCAATTTTTTGTTGCCTTTGAACGGTTTTTGATAAAGTTTTTCTACTAATTCTCATTTGTTCACTCGTCTTTCTAATGAGACAAGCTCTCTTTGTTTGAATTCTTACCAAAGTTGATGTAATCACACATCGTGTGACATTACTATCCTTTGAGCGTGAGGTCTTACCCACACTCTCATATGCATCTATTAGATTCTTCACAATAGTGTTTTCACTTGACGCATTCGATGTTCTCAACCCAAGAGTCTTCATGATGTCTCTATACTTTATACCCCACATCATTTCAACAAATAGTTGGAATCTTGCAGTCTCATTTAGCCTTTCAAAGTAGAATTTTCAAATCTTATCAGCATATCTTCTACAAGTGCATGTTGGAATCTTACCTTCCATGTGTTGCAAAATATTCTCATCAATATTAATCAAATAATTTGGCTTTCTACCTAAAATTCTAGGTGGTGTTCTCCTAGGTACATACATCTCAACATTAGGAATTTCATAAATATTTAATTGAGGTGGGCTAGATTGCGTACCTTTGATCAATGGTGGAGGTTCTTGTGGGGATGATGGCATACCTTCTTCTTCAAATCTGAGTGATGATGTACTCTCAACTTGAGATGCACTAGATGGTGTCCAACCATATTAACTTGCAATAGATGGTGTCCCTCCATATTCACTTATAGTCTCTCAACTTAGAGGATGTGTCTCCAACTATGGTATTTGAATATGTCTTTGGCATGGTGGATAATTTTACCTATAGCATGGTAATGAGACAAATATTAGTTCCTAAAGTATTTGTCCATTCAAATATTTATAAAAAATACTTATAATCATCTTGTACAAGACTAATTATGGCATAGACAAAGGTGGTGCAGGGGCTGGTTTGTTGTTTCAGTTTGATAATTTTGAGTTGGTTGGGGTCTTCACCACCTAGGTTGCTACCATGCTGCCCCTACCTTCTCAACCCTACCCTATTGGCAAGCTAGTGGAGTGTTGGAAAGCTAGTCCACTCACTGACTTGCCAATGCAATAGGGTTGAGAAGGTAGGGGCAGCGTATGCCTCATAGAAATGGGGTGTCATGGTGATAACCTAAGATTTTCATTTCACCTCGATGATTTTTTGAATACTTGAAAGGTTTTATGGGTTATAACCTTTCCATTTCATTCTTACTTAATGAAATAGACTAACTAAAGAAAATGAAATACTATCTCATTCTTTAGTTAGTATCAGTATAAAAAGGAAGAGAGATCCCTGAATTTATTATCATAGTTTTTTCCAATTATTGAGAAGCTTGGTGACGAGGTCTCAAAAATAGGCATAAACCATAGTTCAGATTTTCAAGGGTTGAGAAGGTAGGGGCAGCGTATGCCTCATAGAAATGGGGTTTCATGGTGATATACATCACCATGACACCCCACCTCACTATGAAACCCCATTTCTATGAGGCATATGCTGCCCCTACCTTCTCAACCCTACCACATTGGCAAGCTAGTAGAGTATTGCCAATGTGGTAGGGTTGAGAAGGTAGGGGCAGTGTATGCCTCATAGAAATGGGGTGTCACGGTGATGTATGAAATGGGGTGTCACAGTGATTACATCACCATGACACCCCATTTCTATGAGGCATACACTGCCCCTACCATGTCAACCATTTCTGAGACCGACCTGAACACAGTTTCAAGGTTTGAAAGTCATTTAAAATGGTGTTTTAACCCATTCCTCTCACTATTATAACTCTAACTTGAGGTATGGGTTTTCAACATCACTAAAAAGGTGTGGGAATGTTGAGTGTGTGCAGGGGAGGTCAAGAGTTGAGTTGAGCATGAAGCCCTAGAGTGAAATTTGGTGTTTTCCATGTGAATTTGAGAGTTTTTGACATGCTAAAGTGAGTATTGTGTTAGGGTAGAATTTTTTCTTGTTGAATTCAATTTGTGCAAGCCATTTTAGACCTGTTTGTGGTGGTGGCATGTTTTGATAAGGTTGGGAAGTGTATTTTCTAATAATCCCTAGGTTATTTGGCTTAAAAGAGGGTTTTTGGTTTTCACATCTTGGTGGATGAATTTTTGAGAACTAATTGTGAATTCTTTGGTTTGAATACATATAAATTTCTTCCCACATGTGTTTGGAGGTTTTTGTCAAGTTTCAAGATAAGTTTTTTTGCTAAAGTGTCCTAATTTGATGCCTAGTTGGTGTAGAAAGCCTGATTTGAGAAAGTTGTTACAAAGTAACCAATAGTGGTTTGTTGGCATGTAATTTTGTACCCTAAAGGGTCCTTGAAATGGTTCAAGTCTTGGTATGAAAGAATCTTATCGAGAAGAAATACCTGATTGAATGAGTTGGCAATGCTACAAGGAAGAGTGTTGATTTGGTGAAAAGTGAAGAGTTTTGAGAATTGTGACTTGTGAATTGTTGTTGTTGGTTGATTTTTTGTGTTTAGTTGTGTTGCAGGACCTCCCCTAGTTGCATCAAAACTCAAATTCTTTTTCCATGCTTCCATTTTGAGCCATGATTGCAAGATAGGTTGCACCTTTCCCCATGTTGCTAACTTAGCCTTCAATAAAGATTCTTCTAATAGCGGAGAGAAGGGTTAGAATTCCTTGTAGGTAGACTAATCAAGGAAAAATTTAAAATATATCACAAATAAAAGTGATGAGGTAGGTTTAGTGATGAGGTAAATTTAGAAATAGAGATGAAAACCAAAATAGTTTCTAAGATCTATCAATTTGGTAGGAGTATATTCTAATTTTTTAAAGAGATGTATGGAAAATTTGGTAGCATACACAAGGCAATGAGCTTCTTGGTATAATTGTTTGACAAAAAACCTCAATGAAAGCTTCAGAGAGTGGTATGCACTTCCATAATAAAGGATTGAGAAATGATGTTTTATTTTACTTCCTTAAAATGTATGTCATATATATGTGTATACAAAATGTGGAAGCATACACAAGGTAAGTCAATTGTTCAATAACAAAATTCCTCAAAGAGATGTGGTTTAAAAATGTTATTGGAAAGTGTATAGAATTGTGTAATTTAAAATGTGCATTGAAAACCTAAGGTTATAATGACAAAAAAATAATGATCAACATGGAATATGCAAAATAGAAAAAATGAAAGGAAGCCATAATAGAATGAAAAAAAATGTATAAAGACTTCACATACCTAAAAAACCAGAGTTTCAAATGGAG
>VDFB02061359.1:0-26516 GCA_007258455.2 Sequoia sempervirens | reverse complement strand
GTGCCTAACATTACTGAGAGAAGACTTGTGGTACTCTTTTCAGAAGGATTAATGGAGCCTTTGAAGGGATGGGTCAAAGCTTTTGATCCACCAACTTTAGATGAAGCCATTAAAAAAGCGAGGAGCATGGAGTTGGCAACCCCAAGGCCTAAGTTTCATTCGAAACCTTTCAGCCATAAGAAGGATAAAAAACATTCTTCAAATCTGCCAAAGAAATTTCCACCAAAGTTGTCAAAAGAGCTCAAAGAACAACTTAGAAAAGATGGAGTTTGCTACACTTGCCGTGAACCTTGGGTTAAGGGTCACCGTTGTTATGGAAGAGGCAAAGCAAACCTAATGGAAGGCTATCCTGATTTTGGATCAGAATCTGATTCGTCTGATCAACAATACAAATCAGCAAGTAGTGAAGGTGAAGAAGCTCCAGAAGAGAAGCCCGATGAGGTGGGAGATGGTAGTGCTTTCACACAACTATCAAGTTTTCAAAAAAATGAGTCCTTTCGGGTTCGTGGAGTGATTGGATCTCAAAGGATAGTTGCTCTAATTGATACTGGAGCAACTCACAACTTCATTGATGAAGGATTGGTGACAAAGAGGGGATTGAAGTCTGAAGAATTTGAAGGCTTCAAAGTAATGGTAGCTGATGGTTTCACCATGTCATGCACTAAGAAAATTCCTAACCTTTCTATTCAGATAGGAAATTATGGAGTAAAAGATGACTTCTATGTTGTGGGTATTGGTGATACTGATGCCGTGTTAGGAATACAATGGCTGCGATCTCTTGGAGAGATCACTTTGAATTTAAAAACAATGGAGCTGAAATTTCAAGCTGATGGAAAGAGGGTTGTTTTGAGAGGGATGTCGAATGGAGGCCCTCGAATTGTGTCCTTGAAAAGAATGGAAAAGCTGATCCGTCATGATCAAGTTGAGTGGGCAGTTGAGTGTATGGTCCTACCAGCTGATCCAGTGGAAGAGAAGAGGCAATATCATCCTGATATCCAAGCCTTACTTTCAAAGAAGAGCAAAGTCTTTGGAAGCCTACCTCCTAGAAGACCTCTTGAAAGAGGTTCTGAGCATGTAATTGAATTAGAAGAAGAAGCAAAGCCCGTCATGGCTACACCATACTATTATCCAAAGAAGCAAAAAGATGAGATCGAAAAAGCCATCAAGGAGCTATTAGAGATATGTTTCATTAGACCAAGCAAGAGTCCTTTTGCTTTTGCAGTGGTGCTGGTCAAAAAGAAAGATGGCACAATGCGTATGTGTGTTGACTACCGTGCATTGAATCAAAAGACAATCAAGAATAGATATCCTATTCCTAGGATAGACGAGCTTATTGATGAGCTCCATGGAGCTATGTTTTTCTCAAAGATTGATCTTCATTCAGGTTATCATCAAATCAGAATGAGGGAGACGGACATAGAAAAAACAGCATTCAAATGCCACTTTGGGCATTTTGAATTCCTTGTCATGCCTTTCGCTTGACAAACGCCCAAGAGCATTTCAATCTTTGTATGAACAAGATTTTAGACAGTGCTGGAGGAAGCTCTGTGCTCATCTTCTTCACCCATTATCCCCATTTTCGCCAAGTCACACCTTACATTTCAGCGCTAGTATTTTTGAAACAGAATGTTTGTTCGCCAAAGAATCAAAGTGTGAGTTCTGGATGATAGAACTATTATATCTTGGCCACATTATCAGTGCAAAGGGTGTGAAAGTTGATCCTGAAAAGATAAGAGCTATTCTTGATTGGCCAACTCCAAAGAATGTTTCTCATTTGAGAGGATTTTTGGGTTTATGACGATTCTATAGAAGATTTGTGAAAGGATATTCTCATCACGCAGCCCCTCTCACAAATCTTACAAAGAGAGGAGCTTTTCTTTGGACCAAGATGGCACAAGAAGTTTTTGATAAGTTTAAGCAAATCATGAGTACATGTCCAGTGTTGGCTCTTCCGGATTTTACAAAACCGTTTGAATTGCAATGTGATGCTTCGAGTGAAGGTGTTGGAGCTGTTCTAATGCAAGACAAACATCCCATTGTCTTCGAAAACCGGAAGTTGAGAGGAGCAAAAAAAACTTACTCCATTTATGACAAAGAGATGCTTGCCATCATGCATGCTTTGTCTAAATTCCGTCAATATTTGGTGTGAAGTAGATTTGTTGTTAAGACTGACCACAATAGTCTTAAAACATTTTATGCGCCAAAAGGATTTGAATGAAAGGCAGTAGAAGTGGGTAAGTAAGCTCCAGGCATATGACTTTGACATTGAATATGTCAAAGGGAAAAATAACATAGTGGCTGATGCCCTTTCAAGAAGGTCTCATTTGCAGTCACTTTGTGAGTTATCAGTAGATTGGAAGGAGTTAATTGCTGCTGAATATGCTAAAAATCAGTTTGCAACCAGCTTGTTTGAAGGTCATTTGGTTGATGAAAGGTATAAGTTGGTTGATGGGTTAATTTTCTATAAAGGTAGAGTTTTTTTAGTGCAAGAATCTAAGCTTAAAAAGAAGATTCTACAGTCTTTTCATGATGTTCCCCTTGCTGGTCATCAAGGCATGTTCAAGACTTACAAGCAGATTAGAGAAAGGTTTGCTTGGAAAGGGATGAAGGATGAGATAATGAACTACATAAGAGAGTGTTCTATTTGCAAAAAGAATAAGAATGAACATTCTTTTCCAGCTGGGTTGTTGTAGCCCTTGCCAATTCCAAATCAGAAATGGGAAAGCATCACAATGGATTTCATCACTGGGTTGCCTAAGGTACAAGGACATGATTGTATTTTTGTGGTGGTAGATAGATTGACTAAATTTTCACATTTCTATGCTATCACAACTTCTTTTACAGCAGCTCAAGTGGCTGAGTTATTCTTTAGAGAAGTTTTCCGGTTGCATGGTTTGCCTAAAACCATTGTTAGTGATAGGGACAGCAAGTTCCTAAGTGCTTTTTGGCAAGAGATCTTTAGGCTAAGTGGTACAGTGCTTACTCCAAGCACTAGTTATCATCCTCAAACAGATGGGCAACGAGATTGTCAACAAGTGGCTAGAGGGCTACCTTAGAAATTATGTTTCAGGGCAGCAAAGAGCTTGGATTAAGTGGCTTCATTTGGGAGAGTACTGTTACAACTCTTCCTATCATATGTTGATTAAGATGTCTCCTTTTATGGCCCTTTATGGTTATGATGCTTCTAACTTTGTAGATTTGGTGTTTGGTGATAGTAGAGCTCCACAGGCTAAGGATATGCTTCAGCAGAACCAAGACATCTTGAAATCTCTCAAGGAAAATTTGTAGCAAGCTCAAAATCAGCAGAAGTTATACGCTGATCAGCAGCGTGTTAAGAGATCTTTTGAAGTTGGAGACATGGTCTACTTGAGGCTTAAGCCCTATAGACAATCTACCCTTAAGAAGAGTGGCACAAAAAAGTTAAAGCCACGATTTTATGGTCCTTTTAAAGTCACCAAAAGGATTGGTGAAGTTGCATATGAGTTGGAGCTTCCAGCTGAAAGCAAGGTGCATAACGTCTTTCATGTGTCACGCCTCAAGAAGGCACTTGGACACAATGTTGTGGCTACTTCAGAATTACCTCCATTGGATGAGGAAGGTCAGTTGGTGTTGATTCCAAAGAGATTCTTGATACTAGAGAGTGTTCCTTGAGGAGAAGGACAATCAAGGAATACTTGGTTAGATGGAGGAATTTCCTATTGAAGATGCCACGTGGGAAGGAGAACAGATTTTGTTGCATCCATCCTTTCGGTTGCTTGAGGACAAGCAATCTCGAGGAGGGCGGACTGTAATGTCCCCTTCTCATCAGTGATCTGTTCTGACACTCATCAGCCTATTCTGGAAGCCTGTAGGCTTCGTTTGAGGTAAAATTAGGGTTTCCTTGTTCAGAGGTTCTATGGCATTTCAGGGAGTTTACTATTTATAGTAAATTCTATTTTTGGCAGTATGCAGTTATCAGTCTTCAAGGTCTTCATTTTCAGTTGGAGCATTTAATGCAATTCAAGTCTGGCTTCTAATGGTTTAATTTTGGTGAATAAAGGCATTAATGTTATAATTTGCAGTTGACCCCTTGGCCTAGGACAACAACTTTAAGTTGTGTTTAAAAGAGGGACTTGGAAGGGGGACGCCTTCATGAGGTGTTTAATATATTTTAATTATTGTCTAATGCCTTGGGAAAAGTGGACGCCACTTTTAAGGAGATAATTTTAAATAAAGTGAAGTTCATATTATGCAAAAAGGGACGCCATCTTGAGAATTAATTGTTTATGGAAATTTGAAAAGACTCTTGTGTCTTTTGGTGTGCTTTCTCAGGAATTTGAAGAGTTTTGTGAGCTTCTATATAGTGAAGGTTTTTGCTCCAGCCTTGGTATCCATGAACTTATGCTAATGTTATGCTGTCGAAATGACAACTTGGTTTTTACTTCAAGGGATGCTTACCTCCTAGTTTCAATCCAATTTCGTGTTTGAAATACAACACCTAGTTGGTTTTTATTGCTGCTTTTCATCCAGACTAGCAGATTGAGCTCAACAGTTGAAGTTTTTGATGATATTTCCAGTTTTGAAGTTGTTGATACAGTCACAGCTGAAAGTGGTTTTTGCATACAGCTTTTGGGGTGAATTTAATTTGCTTGTGGGTACTTTTCCAATCCATTCCTACACCCAAGGCGACCATCTTTGGAGAGTTTCAGATTTTAATTTTGAGTTTTTGATTTTTACTTGTCAAAATCGCCCTTGCTCAAGTCCGTACCATTCTGGAACATTGGGAATTGTGCTAAGAAAATAATACTCATTCTTTGTTGTTGTTTCTTCATCTTGGAGTGGGCGCCTATCTTCCAGGAGATCATTGCAACTGATTTCACGTCATTTGGAGGTAATTTGACCAAGTTATGAGTATTTCATGTTGTTCTCTGTTAGCTGGTCAGAATTTCCAGAACTCAGATTTTTACATCAGATTGTAGTAGTTTTTTGTTTTGGCCTATTACTTCAGTTTTGGAGTGTTAAATCATTGATATAAATCATTCTCCTCTACTTAGCTTCATTCTCTATCATTGTAATTAGTAATCTGCAGAGTTATTGATTGTAAGGTTGTGATTTAGTAGTATTAATCCAACCATTTTAGTTTATGCAATTACTTGTTGAATTTCATATTAATTACCCCTAGATGGTTTACCGCCAGTGTGGAAAAAACAAACATTTGATATCTCTTTGTACCCACTCTCAAGTGGTGAATCCCCACTCTCAAGTGGATGCCCGCCGCAGCGGATGAATTAGATAGTTGTATCTACATGGCTGGTTATCCGCCTATTTATTTCAGTTTTCAATTAATAACTCCGTCATATGTTAGCACCTCGTGATTCTTGAGTGCACATTCTTGACGTTGAGTTTGTTTCATTTCAAGTATTGTTCTTTTAGTTTCTCCGCCATATAACAACACCTATCCTTCTTTGGATTGTGTGCATTCTTGGTGTTGAGTTCTTTCAAGCTTGAGTTTCCTCAATTTTGATGCTAACGCTAATTCAATTGGTGAAGTGTTGATTATGTGTGAAAATATATCAAAAAATTGGTTAGCATATTTCACTAAGATCAACCATGTCCGTTCAACACACAGATGGTAATAATAAAGGCAAAGAACCATGAAACTAGCAAGATATTACAACTTGCATTCTTTCTATACTGTTTAAAGAAAAAGTAGAAATTTAAAATAACTGCTTATAAGGCATATATGGAAATAAACCATAACAAGTTTTTAAATAGCACTCATGACTTTTATTTGCAGATTGCTTCCAGTTTTGTTGAGTGATTTCCAGATTACCTGACAGAATGTGATGCAAACAGTAAAAAGCCCTGCTAATTTCTAATTTATGAGATTAAAAAAAGAACTTGCAGTTTTTTCTTCTCCTGCGAATCAATGGAAGAAATTATCTGCTTTATTCTAACAAATTAGCTGACAGAATGAAGTCTTTTTTTAAAAACTTGATATAAATGTCCCCACAATTAGCTGTAACATTCACTCAAAAATCTTAAACTAGCAATAAAATACTTAGTTCTGGTTTGCAATTAGAATTTAATCTAGTTGTTGGTAGTTATATTTATGGTTTGCTTGCTAAAATCATCGATAGAGGATTTGAAGTGTGATAAATCAACATGCCATTGCCGTTTAATATCCTCGGCCATGAACAAATACTTATGTAAAAACTGATATATTATTTTACTTGTAGTTATCATTCTTATATACTATGTAAAAGAAGAGCTAGGAAAGTGGACGTTGTTAAATAAAATGGTAGTAGATTTAAGAAGATGGGATTCAGATTTTAATTTGAATGTCATCATAGAATCACATTTCGTGTGTAAATTAAAAAATAGTTTAAATATTTTAATTATTATATTAAGCATAAAAAGTTAGAAATAAAAAGTACTGATTTAGAATTTTAAATGGTCTGTCAAATTTTATTAAGGAGTTGTTCAAGTATTTTATTTAAAGTTTGTACATCTTTTATGTACAAATTGTATTTTCTCATGGACCATCATTAATAGGAGTGTATTTATAGATTTTAATATAGATTATTTTTTCACTTGACTTATTCGTATATGGAAAATAGTCAGGTGATGGGGTTCAAAGTGGTTTGGCTTCAAGTAGGTTTTTTATGTAGCTTAAATGTGAAACAATCATATTGCAAATTCTCTACAAATATTTCTCTAAGAGTCAAGGGTAGCTTAGTGGTGTTGATTTGTAGTGCCAAATAGCAATACAATACTTAGTTATGGGTAAAAGAGAGGTTTTGGAGGGGCCCCGCCCTTTGATAAAGACTAATAAAGGCATAACACCCGAACGTCAACATGGAACAAGCCATCAACCTCCTATCAATAGGGATGAGGATAAGATAGACAAGGAAAACTACCCAATAACAATAGTAGAGCCAACAAGTCAAGGCAACTTGAAGCCAAATTATTTTTGAGGAACTTTGAATCCTACCCATCGCCTTACACTTTGACTCCATACATCCAAACTATTTTTAAGAAAACTTCCCATTATACTTGTTGGCCCTGTTTTTCTTATTAGAGGCAATCAAGATGGAAAAACCTTGAAACCCAAGTGTAGACCTAAGGGCTTAAGAATCAAGAATTTCCTCATCTAAGACCTCCCTGAAAATTTCCTTTTTCTTTTCAATCACCTATGAGCAAATCTCATCAAGATAAGTCCTACACTCAAAAGCAAGAATGATGTCATTCAAATTATTCTTGTCCATAAGAGAACCAACTACCTCTCCAATATATCTTATAAGAATCTCATCCACAATTTGAGGTATAGAAGGCACCTTCTGATCCTTTTTGCTTCTTGTGACTTCGGCTTCTTGTATAGATTTTATACTAAATAGTAGCATTAGCAAGCATGTGGCAATGGTGGAAAAACGCTATGGAATTCTTGTAGATGATATACTACAATTGGATTTACCCAACTTAGAAAAAGGTGATCAAAGAGGGAACCTTCTTATCAATGTCAACTTAAACATAGAACTTGGTGAATAAAAGGCATTTCTACATTTGGTCAACCATTCAACAACAAAGGGCAAGTTGAAAGAGATGGAAATACTTGAAGAACCTTCCTCCTTTAAATATTTAAACTATAATTTAAGTATTCTAACTAAAACTAGGAAACTTGTGGTGCATTCCTTCTTTAGATCAAACACCAAAATCTAGTTGTGAGAAAAAAGGTAAAAGTTTCATAGAAAACATGGCCTCCTCAAGAGGGTTTGAGCACAATATTCATGGAGAGAAAATAAAATTAGAAATAATACCTTTAACAACATCAAGATCTCCAATATACCATCGAGATCATCATTTGACCTAACACTTAAAAAAATCTCTTACAAGAGAATTCTCATGTTTAGAAGATGATCATTAGCGACCTTAAGGAACCATTCTTTTCCCTTCTCAAATAGGGTGAAAAAGAAAGATTCCTCTAGAGAAGATTGAGATCTACCTTTGACAGTGTTAACCATTGAAGAAGGCCTACAATTGTTACTAAACACAACCCTTAGAATAGATGGTGAAACATATTCAATATGCTAACTGATAAGTAGGTAAAATGGTTGCTTTATGGTTTAGGACATAGAACAACACTTTTCTACCAATATCATTCAAGGAAAACCCTAGAGATCCCAATCTAAGGTATGCAAAGGAGAAAGAGATCTTGCAATAGGGTTATCCTAGGGTTTGATTAGAAACTAAAGAAGGGTTCACCACCAAGCTAGGGCTTGGAAAGACTAATGAAATGCAAGAGCTAATGCTTAAACCTAATGCAATGCAAGACTTCACTAAATGACCTAGAAATGCATGTAAATCAAAATAGAAAGCTAAGAAATCAGAAGTGTGCACCTAAAAACCTAAAAAGGCCTAGATGAAGACTTGAAATGTTGAAACACTTAAATTAATACCTATTGGGACTCATATGCCAGTCTAGGCAATTTATTCCCAAATCAGGCTTTCTGGGCAGGAACAAAAATCTGGCAGGGATATATCTAAAACTCTAGAAATTTGTAAATTTTCCTATACTGGGACTCATAAGCTAGAAGTGGCGTATCAATCCAATTAGGATTTTCTGGAAATTCAAAGTCTAATTATGCTCTTCAATGTTTGCTTTGTCCTTTCCACCTGATTTTTGGGTCTAAATCTTTGATTTGCAATTTGTATGTCTTTCAATGATCTCTAATGCTAGGTGAAAACTTTGACAACTTTGAACACTTGACAACTTTCTCCAAACTTGCTCTTCAATGTGTCTTCAACCTAAATCTACAAATCACGCACTAAAGAGAGGGAAAATATTGTTTTGTTAGTGGAAAGGGGTTTTCCTTGGTCAGACCCCATTTTGGTAATCAAACCTTGAAATAAAATGAAATAGGAAAGGATAATGATGAATGAATAAAATTTAATGTTGTAACTCACCAAACCCTAGCAATAAAGTGTTGCAAAAATGTATGAAATGGCTCCAATGGATGTAGATCTTGACTCTTGCTCGAATTTGATAGATATTGAAGTGAATGCTTGCTTGAACCATGAGATCCTACATCACAATTGTTAGCTAAAAAAAAACATGATGCATGATGACTTTGACATGATACTTGATACTTGAATTATGCTCCAAAACACTTGATAATCAGCTCTTGAAAACTCTTGAATGCTCAAGTGTAAACACTTGAATGCTCTTGTGAACTCCAATTTTCTATTAGGAATGCTCTCATGAAAGTCTTAGGATGATCTCATGAATGCTTAGGTAAAAATGAGTGAAGTAACCTTGTACATTTATACTTGTTTATGCCAAATTTATCGAAATTACAACACTACAAGCCAACATCAAATCTAGGAGAATAAAATCCCACTACGAATTTGAATTAAACTTTATTTTGGGTCACACAGGACTCATATGCTAGAAGTGGCATATGAGTCCCATTAGGCTTTTAACTATGGGACACATATTAAAAAATGCTTAGAATGATGTAACATCCATATCGAGGCCCTATAACCTAGGTGGGACTCATATGTCCAAGGTGGTGTATGAGTCTCGAATCACTAAATCTAGGCCACACAGCCTAAAAAGACATTAATTATGATTGGATGTTGATTTATGTCAGGATTATCCTCAAAAAGATGAATTAATTAAGGCTTGTGGATGTAAAATAAGGCCAATTAAGGCATAAAGAAGAAAAATTATTTAATAAAACCCTAGAAAAGTGTGAAAGTGTGTTACAACACTTTACATGTTCACTCTAAATAAGGCACCAATAAGCTCATTTAGTTCACAAGGGCCCAAGACCTAATGTGAATATGTTAGACATATTACAACAACAAATCAAGGCCATGTTAGGGAGTACTTTTTTCATCATTACATCTAGCCCCCACTTTAGTGCGAGGAGGAACTTGCTTCCAACTCACACTAAAGTAGACCAACGTGCATCAAGAGGGGTCCAAATGTACCAATGCTAGTAAGATAGGACGAACATGATCAAGAGGGTTGTGCAAGCCCCCAGGACCAAGGTCCTATGGAAAACCAACATAGGCACAAAAGAACACACATGAAAATGATATAAAGAGCAACAACAAGGCACAAGCATACACTTCCAAAGACAAAGAGAAAAGAAAAACAAAAACAAAGAGAGGTGGATCAAGATTCGATCGTTTGTCCATCGTGATGTGGATCAGATCTAGGTTGTTTGTCCAAAAAATGCACACACTCTGAGGCAATGGAACTTCAGGTTTTACACTAGGTGAGTAATCCAAAAAGGTGAGACACATACACACACGGTCGGTATGCGCTCATGCACACACACACGAGTGGCTATGGGAAGTCATGCCTAGGTTCGACTTCTCGTCCAACCATACCAAATTTATACCTCCTGATAACTTTGACAAGGTGCCACACAACAATGAACTTTGAGCTTCATCAAGCAAGAAAAGCTTCATATTCTTGAAACTCATGAACAAACCAGATGGCTCCACATGCATGTAAGGTGTCCATATAGTTCTAAAATTGCAAATGCAAAAATAATGTAAAGAACATTCAAATGAGTCTTTCTTAGTTCATGTGAGGTCTTAAACTTAGGGAACATTGTGCCTAATGTCTCCTTAGGGGATGTAGTGTGTCGCATCAAGCCACTAAGAGGAATGTAATTTGCTTAGACATATCACGCTCTTGAAGGACATCCCACCCAATGTCATCCACAGAGCGAAAGACACATCACATGAAGCAAGAAGACTACACCATGAAACATGAAAAATGCAAAAGAATAATGCCAATGTATGTTCCCACTTTAAAGAATTTATGTTAGAGTAATTGTTATTATGCTTAATTAATTACATCACATTGATTAATTAATTAAGTCACTTATTCCTCTTTATTACTTAAGTTAAACTTTAGGCACATTAATAATTAATTAATTATTAATTATTAAGTGTGAACACTAGGGTTTCATTTAGGGTTTCTTGATCTCCTTCATAAGGATTGATCACTTTGCACAGATTCTCTTAATGCATTTTTACTCGAGGTTTGCTAAAGAGAACATCTTTTCTATTTCTTCATATCTTTTGCATAAAAATGTATCCATCTGCATGGTGATCTTGGATTCTACATGGTATCAGAGTCTGCACTTGTGCCTGCTTGTGATCCAAGATATACCTTTCAAAGTGAGTTCTGCGCAAGGGTTTCCACAGTGCATCTTTCTGCAGTGACTGGGGTGGCCATTTTTTTGGGACACAATGGGCTCAAATGGACATCGCCATCGTGTTCGCAGCATCCCAAAACCCTAGAAATGCCTGTCAAATCATCCATTTTGGTGCAGTTGATCCGAGGCAAAATTTTTGTTCCGGGTCAGAATAATCTCCCTAGCATGTGATCGAGGCACTTTTTGTAAATTTTCAAAAAATATTAAAAAAATGAAATTTTTGAAGTTTTTGTGTGCCACCAAGACAGAAGGCAGTGTCATCACAAGCTGGCCAATTCTACAAGCCACCGTCAGAACACCAACTCACTGGCCAATGAGCTGAAATTTCATGGGCTCCCCCAAGAAGACAGGCGGTGGGAGTCACATTGGGACTGGGCACTATGCACCCACCGGGCCACTCTAGCCCCCAGCCACAGACCATTAATAAAGAACCAGGCTCTCATTTCCAAAAGCCTCACAGAATGCCACTGGTTGCCCATGTGACCGTGGGCCAAAATTTTTTCTTTGGGACTATTTTTTATGGGCGATGGCTGCATGGCTTAGTCAAATCTCTTTGTTCGGCCTTTACGACATCATCTACCGTCCTCTTTGCTCTCTCCTAACCCTAGTTGGGCTCTGTCTCTAAAAGTGCTTTTGGCCAACTTGGGCATACTGCATCGTAAATCGGCAAAACAAGATATCCACCGAAAAGTCGGTTCCTAGAAGTTTCATTTGCGCAGTTTATTTTCATTATTTTACTATTTTTCCTACATTTATTACTGTCCTGAAGAAGATATACTTTTTATGCCTGAGCTCATAACTTTTTACACGATCTCTATTTTTGCCTTCGCTTAGCTGTACGGAAGGTATTAAGGAGCTCTATGTTGCTGTCCATGCACTTTTTCTGTATCTATCCCAGGTTTATCAATTAGTCTAGATTTGGCCCGATGGGTTGTTTGGCGATTACTTGGATGTTTTGGCAGTTGGGAGAGTGCATCTTACATCTTTGCACTTCGTTTTCAGTAATACATCATTTAATAATTGCTTGTTGCTTCATAGATTCTGAGTTGTCCAGCTTTGGAGTTTTCGAAAGTAACCTGTATAATGTGGTCTCCGTTGTTTTATCATGATTCCTTGAGTCAACTGCTGATTCTCATCCCGCTTCAGAGAGTATACATGGTTAACATTTCCTTGCTTGCCTATATCAAGTTCCAGTGTTACTCTACAGAGTTCTTCCAGTGCTTCTTTGTAGCATGTTATCTCATTGTAAGGGGGTTTTGTCCCACTGGGTTTTTCCTTCTCTTACTCCTTATTGCATTTGTAAATGGGTACCTGATCAGGCCTAGTTGTCGGGACCCATCTTTGCTTTCATGCATCTTATTCTAGTGTTTTAGTTTCTTCCTAAGTTCATCTTAAGGGGGGGTGTTAGAGTAATAAGTTATTATGCTTAATTAATTACATCACATTGATTAATTAATTAAGTCACTTATTCCTCTTTATTACTTAAGTTAAACTTAGGCACATTAATAATTAATTAATTATTAATTATTACGTGTGCACACTAGGGTTTCATTTAGGGTTTCCTTTAGGGTTTCTGATCTCCCTTCCATAAGGATTGGATCACTTTGTAATAATCGATTCTCTTAATGCATTTTAATCGAGAGGTTTACAGAACATCCTTTCGGTTCTTCATATCTTTGCATGTGACAGCATCCATCTCTAAAAGTGTGTGGATCTTGGATTCTAATAAATTTCTAAACAATTCATGTTAGAGAAATTACTCTTTAAAACTTAGCAAATGATAAATAAGCAATAATAAAGAGGACATGAGAGCTTTATTTGAAAGCTCTAGATGCCAATTCATATGTTTCCAGTCAAAGCTAAGGTCATAAAAAGGAAAAAGAGAGGCTTCCCAAAATGAAATTCCAAACATGAGAGGGATCCAAGGATTTTAGGTTAAAAGGTTCTTAATGTTTATAGAGAGCTCAGAATTCATCATGATTCCCCAACACTATAGAACTGAAAGAATGACAAATAGAGAAAAAATAAAGAAACTTTAAGTCAATATGAAGAGACATGAATGTCTTCGGGACATTGTGTCATCCCAAAAGGAAAACACAAAGACAAAATGAAAAAGAGAAAGGAAAATATTTTAATGATGGAAGAGACATGAATATTTTCCTCTAAATGCCTTGAGTCATCTCCAAAATAAAAACACAAGACAAATGAAAAAAGATAAAGGAAAATATTTTGGTTCAACATGGAAGAGACATGAAAATCTCGATGTCTTGCATCATCCCCAAAAGGAAAACACAAGACAAATGAAAAAAGATAAAGGAATAGATTTTGCAACATAGAGAAGAATGTAGGTACAAATAAAGGAATGTCATAAGGAGAGAGATACATCCAACAAAATAGTACAGGGGATCACATTAGGCACATGCAAGTACACACATATATGCAAAAGAAAACAAAATAAAGACTAGTAAGGCATATGCAAGTCAACCTAAAGTAGGTTGTCCCCATCCAATCATGTTCATTGTATACCAAAGGCGGACAACTAGCCAAAGGGATAATAGCAAGTGCCGAACTAGGGACATAACCAAGTTCAACACTCTTCTTAGGAGAATTGTCATTTAAGCTCATAGAAGAGGAAAAAAATGTATTCAATTTATTATGCACTTGTTCATCAATCTTTTCAATCTCATCATCGTCATCCAAGTTAATCACAACAGGAGGTCGAATGATAATATCCAAAGAAGGGTTTAGCTTTTGGTGTAGTATAATGATCATGGTAAGATTACTTCTATCTTACTTTGCAAATTCTCTATGAAAATCTTTTGAAGGTGAGGGTCAGGAACCTTTACATCAATTTGGGAATGAAGTGATTGATAGTGCAAAATAAAGTCGGTAATTTTTTCTTCTTTTTGCTTACATCTCATCAAATTGGCCAAGGTCATCTTAGGATTCATATGAACTTGGAAATGGTTGATAAATGCCTCAAAAATTTCATTGAATGAATGAATTGAGTTGTTCGGTAATGAAGAAAACCATTCTAAGATAGTATCCTTCAAGGATCTAGGGAAAAGCTTAACCAATATTTTATCGTCAAGAATAAAGTCACTACATAAAGTGTTAGAGGCGGAAACATGATTAGAAGGATATCCTTTCCCTCCATATTTCTCAAATCTAGGCACCTCTATACCTTGTGGCATCGGTGTTCACAATATCTCCAAGGACAATGGACTGCTTTTGACATAATATGTAAATGGTCCATTTTGATTTTGGTTGATAGTGGAAACTTCCTTTTGAAGGGATGAAACGGTTTGCAAAAGTTGGTTTATGAGACCTAGTCATTACTTGTATTGTCAGATGGGGGTGAATATGGTGGAGGTGTGTATGTGTTTGAAGGACAGGTGAATGGAATGCTTATAGGTGGTAAGGTGGTAGGAGATATGGCGTGCAATGCCACAAAGGTACTAGGGATGCTAACAGAAATACCTAAGGAAGGAATCACATTACTAGTAGGTTGCATTGTTGTTGTAACTTGAGGGTTGGTATAGGTAGGAATAGAGGCAATTGTTGTGGGAGGAGGAATTTGAATTCCTCTTTGGCTTGTGACATTGTTTGACGGTACAGGACAACTAGTGGTTGAGGTAGATGTTTTCCAAAGATCTGAACTATGTTATGCATAAGGTCAACTCCATCTTCACTTTCAAGCATGCGATGAATGTTATCTATGGTAGGGATGGCGATAGTTGAAATGTTCTCAGTACTTATTTGATTTTGTAGGTTTTCTAAGTCTTCATGAATTGAGATTATGTTTTCTTGTGGAATACTAACAACCATTGTTTCAACATGCATCACACCACTTGAAGGAAAGGAATTGTTAAGGGTATGGTCCATACCTAGTGAACTAATGTCAACGCTAGTAGTGAAAGAGCTAGACAACCCAAGATCCATGACAATTGTGCTATCACGAGATGACATGAGTCTTGAACTTCATCTCACTATAGTATTAGCAATAGGACACCAAGTAGAAAAGCTCATGCAAGGGATACTAAATGCAAGATGGATGCAAATGCAATTCAAATGAAATTAAGCTAAATATAATGAAATGAATATAGCAAAAACTCTATAAACTGAAATAGAAAGTTATCAACGATAAACAAAAGCACAGAAAAAGAGTTTTGAATTTTGGAAAATGCATTTTAAAATTTACACTGGGACTAAATTGTGTATGAGTCCCAGTGAGGGTTTTTTCACAAATTTAAAAAAAAAATGGTGATTTTTATGCTTTTTAGTTTGTATGATTTGTACACTAAATACAAATGAAAATTTCAAATGATATTCAATGATGTAAGATACAAAAATGCAACCTATATGCACTTTCACTAATGCAAGATTTAGAAACCCTAGATGCAAATTAACTAGTGCAAACCCTAATGCAAAGTTAATGCAAGCAAGATCTAGGACTATGATGCACTCCAAAAAAAAATGATGTGTTACAAATGTAGGTTCACCAAAATGATAAATAGGAAAATGGTTGCTTTATGGTTTAGGACATAGAACAACACTTTTCTACTAATTTCATTCAAGGAAAACCCTAGAGATCTCAATCTAAAGTATGCAAAGGAGAAAGAGATCTTGAAATAGGGTTGTCCTAGGGTCTAATTGGAAATTAAAGAGGGGTTCATGTTGAACAATCCGGATAACTAAGAGGGGGGTGAATCAGCTATTATAAAACAATTTTCTTGACTTTAATTAATCAGGAGCAAACTTAAATCAATCAGATAATAAACTAACAAATATGAACATGAAAGAACACAACAACATCATGCATAATGAACACCAGAATTTACGTGGAAACCCAAGGATGGAAAAACCACAAAGAATGTTAATTCTCAATTATATAACACTAATTAAGGTGACACCAATTAAGGTGATTTTTACAAAGGCTCACTACCAAATTGCTCATTGCAGGTAAGGCTCACTGTCAGTGGGATCACTACCCAATTAATACATTTGATTACAAAATAGTCTCACTAAAAAAAATGAACTGATGAAGCTACATCTACATATGCATGAAGTCAATTCTAGTTTAGAGCATAATATTTGTCTGCAATAGATCCGGTCAAGAATCTTTTGTCCACCTTCCTCGCACAACCTCTGCAAAATAGATTACTTCTTCCTGACACTTACCTTCAGTTTCTTATTGCATAATCCTTCACACCCATTTATTTGCTCACACATCATTCTTCTTATTCATTGAACAAAATCAATGTTTACTTATACCATTCCATTGCCTTCATAATCTTCTAAGTCGACCAAACACAATATCATCATAATCTCCTAATTCAACCTAGCAAAAACATGTTGGCATGAAGAACAACCTTAAAATATTCAATAAGGCTTGGCAAGCTAGCACTAGACCCAAAAGATAGGTTGCACATAAAGATATTCTTACCATGTTACCAAGGGACCCATAAATAGATCATGCATAAGATAGCAAACTTTGAATTACATGAAATATATTCTGGAGTCAATGGGAATGCCATAACCAAGACCAAATCTTGATATCCATCAATTTTAGTACCAACCGAAGAAGCACAATTAGACATACCAAAACTTTTAACATGCTACATGAATGTATGAATAGCAAGGATACTCGGAGTAAGCTTTGAGCATAGCAACCAACATCAAAAGATTAGTCTTCATTATTCTTCTTTTTGTTTTTTTTTTATTCATTTTCTCCCCCTTTTTTCCATCAAAGGCAAAGGGCCAAATAAGAACATTTAGGGGATCAAGTAAAAATAACACTTTTCACATGATAATTTTTCTTGTACCTTTCTCTCATAGTTGGAAGAATCCTCTTCCAAGCTTGTACTACAGAAACCATTCTACCACACATACTGTCCAGTAGAGTCAACAACATAAATGAAGATGACCAGTCTGGAGACAAGCACTATTGTTCACAATCCTTTGCATTAGAAAGTATCCCAGAGAGATGATCCAATCGGACCTCAACAATTTCTTTGACCAACTAGAAAGTTTAAACCAAATCTTCCCTCAGTCTCTGAGTAGACAATAACTTAGCTTGCAACTCACCAACTCTTATTCTTTGTTTTCCATCTTTATCTTTGAAGAAGTCAAAACACTTTCCAATATCATTCAATTAAGATTCAATAGCTTCAATTCTGCTTCTAAAATTATCAATAGCAACAGGCCACTGAAGACAATACCTATAGATGTCATACATCTCCTTAATGCATTCTCTTGTCTCACCAATGTGCTTGGATAATTTGGATTTGACACACCTCTCAATCATAGCTTGGATCTTATGACCTTCAGATCCTTCCCATAACAACCTTTCTTCAACAACTTCTACTAGATCATCTAGTAACAAGTTAGAAACCACTAAAATAGTAGTACCCTTATTGAGCAAATAATCAACTAAGGAATCTTCAATTCCAATCCTATTGACCAGAGAGCATTCATACTGCATTTCACCAATATTTTTCATATCACCTTCATCCAACACTAAATGAACTTCATCTAGATTGAAAGAGTCAGATCTATGCAGAAAATTTTCTTCCTTCTCCTTATCTTATGAGATAGTTCAATGACATCCTTTGTGTTAATTTTCCTCCTTTTAGGTTCTAGAGTGGAACCACCAATGACAACATCTAACTCCTTCTTACTAGAGGAGGAACCCTCCTCACCCTGACTGATAGCCATAGCACTAGACACTATCACACCAAAGCACAGATTCATCTACAAGGATGAGAAATAAACTTTGCATGCACTTTCTTTATCTTCCATACATTACAAATATCTATAAACTTGCTTTTTGACAGGGATGTCAAAGTTCCACTTAACATTGTCCTTTGACGGTAATGAACTTAGAAAGTAAAATACTAAACATATGAGGAGAGACCCAAACTGGAAGGGATAAATCTCAACCAAAGACATTCTGACATTCTCAAATAGGTTTTCCATTATTAGGCTACACAGGTCAAACTGTTTATTTTCCTTCACCATCTTATGTGCAAGATATACAACAATAGCCAATGTAGAACCTTCATGATTTCTAAAATATATTTTGTAAGTGATACCATAAGCAACATACCTTACTACAGGATTGGAAATGGTATTTATGAATAGAGCTTGGGGGCCTTTGTCGATACTAGTAAGTTCCTCCACATCTTTGTATTTCACTATTTTCTTCTTAGGGAGGCCACCAACACTACACAATCCAGTAATAGCTTCAATGGCTTCCTTAGTGATCAAATTGGGTTTTCCAAAATGATGTTACCATCCTTGAATTGACTCAATAGGAACAAGATAGATTCTTTGTTGGAAATCTAGGGAAATTCTCCCCATAAATCCATACCCAAGGCACTTACATTCTGTAATTCATCAATCTTCAACCCTAGTGCCATTTCCTTCATCTTTCGATGATAAAATTCATCCAACTCTACTCCCTTCAGTATCAATGGAATACCACCACTGAATTCATTGTTAACCAACATAGATTCCATGTCACGCTTAGCTTCTTTAATCCTTTTATCACTCTATGAAACCTCTTTTCCTTCTTTGCAAACTATGAGAAATGATTTGAAACTACACCTTTTATCCTTAATTTCTCATGATGATTTTTTCACCAAAAACTTGCATCGATGATGCCATCACTTGTACTTCACTTTTCAATAAGCTAGGTTAAGCTTCATCATACATCACCAACCAGATCGAACTTAGTCAAGTTGAAAACAAATCAATATTACTTCAAAGAGGGGGAACCGATAGGATATGGATTGCAAAACTCCCCCTAAGCCAAGGCGGTTGGATCAGATTCTGGAAGAGCTTGCACTAATATCTTGTACCATAGAAGAACTCCCCACACTCGTTTCCTTTTTCTTCCAAACCATGATGGTCTTCTTCTTAGATTCATCTAATTTTGCAACCTTCCTTTTGTTTTCAGGATTTTCTGAAGCAACATATATGCATGTGTTAGCATAATGTTTGGGTTGACTACACTTATAACATCTTTGTCATGACTTAACTGAGTGAACCCTATATTTTCACTGATTAGCTTTGTGACCATGACCATGGCATAGATAGCAATAACATATCTACATGTATTAGCATAATGTCCAGGTTGACTACACTTGTAACATCTTTGTCCTGACTTAACTGAGTGAACCTAGATTTGCATTGATTAGCTTTATGACCATGACCATGGCATAGATAGCAATAACCATGATATATATTATTCATTCCATTCCTTCTAGCCATATTAGATAATTCACTTCTACAATGACTTGCTTTGTGACCAAACTTGTGATAGTTAAAGAATTGAATACTTGGTTCCTTCTTGCTTCTACACTCTACAGCCTTATGTCCAAATTTTTTGCATACAAAAAAATAGCCATTAAATGATAAGTACCTTTGAGCATTTGGTTGCTTGACCGGAGGTCTTTTTGTAGATGTTCTAGAGTTCTAAACCTTGCTTGTTACAACTGATCTCTCTTCAGCTTCAACTACTTTGTCTTCACCCTTAGTGTTCTAATTTGAGCTTTCATCAGAGAAGCCAAGTCCTCCCTTATCCTTGTGACATTTTTGTAGGGACAAGATTTGATCTAGAATTATGCTACTTTCACATACTCTTGCTTCTGATTTTAGCCTTCTTAACTCTTGATCTAACTTCTCATTTTCTTCTTATTTATGTTTGATGTTATCCTTGATATTTTCTCCAATCTTCTTCCATTCTTCCATTTTTTGTTTGATGGCATCTTTGAGATCTTCTTCAGTCTTCTTGTATTCATCCAACCATAGCTTTAGATCCACAACACTTTCCTTTTACTCCTTTAATTCTTGGCTGACCTGTCTGTGTCTTGCTTTGAATTTTTTGAATTTTCTCCCTTAGATTTGAGACACAAGAATTTGTATCCTTAAGGTTTTCTTTCAATTCTTCATTTTCATATTTTGTTCTTTCTATAACATCTAACATTATCTTTAGTTCTTCCTCAAAGTAATAATCTCCTACCATCTTCAAGTTGTTAAGATCTCCCTTAAGCGGTTAAGCTCTATCTCCAAGGGACCAATCTCTGATACCAATTGTTGAACAGTCTAGATAACTAAGAGGGGGTGAATCAGTTATTATAAAAATAAATTCATGACTTCAATTAATCTGGAGCAAACTTAAATCAATCAGATAATAAACTAATAGATATGAACATGAAAGCACACAACAACATCATGCACAATGAACACCAGAATTTACGTGGAAACCCAAGAAGGGAAAAACCACAAAGAATGTTAATTCTCAATTACAAAACACTGGTTAAGGTGATTTTTAAAAATGCTCACTACCAAATTTCTCACTACAGGTAAGGCTCACTATTGGTGGACCCACTGCCCGATTAATACATCTGATTACAAAATAGTCTCACTGACAAAAATGAACTGATGAAGTTGCATCTACATATGCATGAATTCAGTTCCAGTTTAGAGCACAATATATGTCTGCAACAGATCCAGACAAGAATCTTCTATCCACCTTCCTTGTGTAACCTTTACAAAACAAATTACTTCTTCCTAACACTTGCCTTCAGTTTTCTTATCGCATAATCCTTCGCACCCATTTATCTGCTCACGCATACCATTCTTCTTCATCATCAAATAAAATTAATGTTTACTTATACCATTCCATTGCCTTCATAATCTTCTAAGTCAACCAAACATAATATCTTCATAATCTCCTAAGTCGTCCTAGGAAAAACATGTCGGCATGAAGAACAACCTTGAAATATTCAATAAGGCTTGGCACACTAGCACCGGACCCAAAAGATAGGTCGCACATAAAGATCTTACCTCGTTACCAAGGGACCCATAAATAGGTCAAACATAAGATAGCAAACTTTGAATTACATGAAATATATTCTAGAGCCAATGGGAATGCCACAACCAAGACCAAATCTTGATATCCATCAATTTCAGTACCAACCGAAGAAGCACAATTAGACATACCAAAACTTGTAACATGCTACATGAATGTCCAAATAGCAAGGATACCCGGAGTAAGCTTTAAGCACAACAACCAACATCAAAAGATTACTCTTCATTATTCTGCATTAACTGACTTCCACGAATGTCCCAAAAAGTAGTGTCACATCCGAATCAAGGGTAACATCCACACTACGTAACATCATAGCACTCGATAGGATAGATCATTTCTATATATCATCTGGAGCACAACCTTTCGGGTCCTATGTTTTGAAATCAATGACAACAATGCTAAATCATCTCAACAACTTCTCAATAATTCACCACCAAGCTAAGACTTGGAAATACTAATGAAATGCAAGACCTAATGCTTAAACCTAATGTAATGCAATACTTCACTAAATGACCTAGAAAAGAATGTAAATCAAAACAGAAAGCTGAGAAATCTTCAGTGTGCACCTAAAAACCTAAAGAGGCCTGGATGAAGACTTGAAATGTTAAGAACACTAAAATTAATACCTGTTGGGACTCATATGCGAGTCTGAGTGATTTAGTCCCAAATCGGGGTTTCTAGGTAGGAACATAAATCTAGTAGGGATATATCTGAAACTCTAGAAATTTGAAATTTTCCCTATATTGGGACTCATATGCCAGAAGTGGCGTATTAATCCAGTAAGGGTTTTTGATAAATTCAAAGTATGATTCTTCTCTTCAATGTCTGCTCTATCCTTTCCACTTGATTTTTGGGTCTAAACCTTTGATTTTCAATCTATAGATGTCTTTCAGTGATCTCCAGTGCTAGGTGACAACTTTGAACAATTAACAGCTTTCTCCAAACTTTCTCTTCAATGTTTCTTCAACCTAGATCTACAAATCACACACTAAAGAGAGGGGAAAATGTTGTTTTGTTAGTGGAAAGGGGTTTGCTTTGGTCAAACCTCATTTTAGTAATCAAACCTTGAAATGAAATTAAATAGGAAAGGAGAATGATGAATGAACAAAATGTAATGTTACAATTCACTAAACCCTAGCAATAAAATACTGCAAACATGTATGAAATAGCTCCAAAGGATGTGGATCTTGACTCTTTCTCTAATGTGATAGATCTTGAATTGAATGCTTGCTTGAATCATGAGATCCCACATCACAAATGTTAGCTCAAAAATAAATGTGATGCATGATGACTTTGACATGATGCTGGATACTTGAATTATGCTCTAAAACACTTGATAATTAGCTCTTGAAGACTCTTGAATGCTCTTGTAAGCACTTGAATTCTCTTGTGAACTCCAATTTTCTATAAGGAATGCTCTCATGAAAGTATTAGGATGATCTCAAGAATGCTTAGGTGAAAATGAGTGAAATAACCTTGTATTCATACTTATTTATGCCAAATTTCTCAAAACTACAACACTAGGAGCCAGCATTAGATCTAGGAGAATAAAATCATGCCAAGAATAGTTAAATTTTATTTTGGTCCACACGGGACTCATACGCCAAAAGTGGTGAATGAGTCCTATTAGGCTTAACTATGGGACACATTTTCAAAAATTATTAGAATGATGTAAAATCCAAATCAGGGCCCTAAAACCTAGGTGGGATTCATATGCCCAAGGTGGAATATGAGTCCTAGATCATTAAATCTAGGCCACACAACCTAAAAAGACATGAATTATGATTGGATGTTGATTTATGTTGGGATTATCCTCGAAAGGATGCATTAATTAAGGCTTGTGGATGTAAAATAAGGCCAATTAAAGCATATAGAAGCCCAATTATTTAATAAAACCCTACAGAAGTGTGAAAGTGTGTTATAAGACTTTACAACACTCTAAATAAGGCACCAATAAGCTCATTTAGTTCACAAGGCCCAAGACCTAATGTGAATATGTTAGACATATTCCAACACTAAATCAAGGCCAATGATAGGGAGTACTTTTTTTGTCATTACACTAACCTTCCTACCTTTTCAAACCAATAGGGAAGATGATGCGGAATGGGAGCATATGAATCAATTCCCCTTATGTATAAACATGATGTCACAACATCCTTGTAGGATTACTCAATGAGCAACTAGTAGTTAAAATTACAAAGTTTTGTCACTTTTTTGCTCAACTTATCAGTACAAGTGAATTTTAGTATTTCTAACTAACAAATTAATTTTAGTTAAACATATGATCTATCTAGGGTCATTGTAGCTAAATTAGATATGGCCACAACTTTTCCAAATAAAAGTGTTCACTAAATGCATATGTAGCACCACTTTGAGACCAATTTACCAAAAAAAATTGAAAAACTTGATGTTTCAACAACTCCTACTCATGTAAATAACATTTTTTTATTAACATAACACCTTTTTTGATCCAGGGGATACTTGACATCAAAAATTGAAGTATCCCATATGCTCCAGTAATCATCGCTAGGTCGAAATTCCCTAAAATTTTGAGTCCAACACAACTTGAACGGGCTCAAAAAGAATATGTGCACCCAAGATACAGCCAATCAAAGTTCTGGTCAAACTAGTACTAGAGGCCGTCAGAAAAGTGAAAAAAATGGTTGACTCAGAATCAGACATAACCAATGTCAAGTCAAAGAGCTCGTCGAGACCTTTCCAATGGCATTCATTTCGTCAAATTTTGAGTTCGTGCGCCTGAGTTATGCCAAGTCAAAGTTTTCATGTACCATGGTTGACTAGTTGTACGAACGATGATGCCAACATGCTAACATGGCAGTCTATACCGTACAGCAAATGATGTGGACCAACCATATGTTGACACATGGTACCTGACTGTGCAGGTGATGTGGTGGGCCATACAATCCATATGATAGCATGGTCCTATAGCAACATGACATGTGGCATCTATGTACAATTAGCATGATGAGATGGCGATCTAGTCAACATTGCATGGCAGATGAGGTGTCATCATCAACAAATGATATTGTGCCATGTGGCACCTTGTCGAAATGCCACGTGGCCCCTTCACTACTGTGCCTCGCTGACAGTTTGGTTGTTTTGATTAAAAGGGCTAGGGGATTCAATCCCCTAACCTCCAAACTATAAGCCCACACCTCCACCGCTCGACCGCGAGATTTCCTCAACAATACATATGGTGGCAGTTAGTTTTGTTAACATACGGTTGGGGATTGGCTATTAAAAGCTAGAAGTTGGGTTTGAACCCTGATCGCTAGCATGATAAAAGATAAGGCCACCGACAGACCACCAATCATGTTCAAAACTATATATGGCATCCAGGGTTGGTTTTGATAAAGAATTAAAACCGATTGCCTTTATTTTTTTTAAACCAACACCCCCCATATTTAAAATAAATAAATCTCCCAATACTTATAAAAGATTAAAATAAACCTCTCAAAGATATTAAATCCCGAGAGTGAAGATTTTGAAGGGCTTAGATGATTTATGATAATATGAGGGGCTTTTAAATTATTTTAATTATGTAAAGGGAGGATTTTTATAGATTTATAGGGGGGATTATGTGAGATTTGGGAGATTATTTAAATAATTTGGTTGAAGGCCAAATTGGGTAAAAATTTTGTATAAAAAGGGGTGGAATGGGCTTGTGAGGGTAATGGAAATTAGGTGAATTCTTGGGAACTTAGGGAAATTGTGTAAAATCTTTTTGCAGACAATAGGGAGATTATGTCAAAGTGTTTGTACTTGAAGGAGAGAAGATGTTGTCAATTTCCTTGTTGATCGAGAAGGCTTTGAAAGATTTCTTGGAGCTGAATTAAAGGATCAGTCACTCCATTGGAGAGGGACCTAGAGACGTAGTCCACTCAGACAAACTCTGTTATCAATCGGTTGTCTTGTCTTCTCTTTTTCGTTCTCAAATTTTGTTATTCATGTAGACACCCAAATTTGATCACTCCCGTATGATCAAATTTACCTCTTTATTCATCAATTCTGTCAATATTAATTTATTTAATTAATATTACACTTCCCACATAAGACTCTTAAAGTATTTAATTTAATAATTAAACACTTTATCTGGTACCTTTCTCCTCTTTAAATTAAATAAATACACCAATTTATTTAATTTAGTCATTTTAATCTTTTGAATTAAAATCAATTTAAAATTCTTCTTTTCTCTCTCCTTGTCACATCCTCCATAATCCATCTCTAATTTGAATTAATTTAATTAATTCATATTTAGGGAGTGCATCCTCTTAATCAAGGATTAATGTCACATCCTCCTACATTTTCCACTTGTCTCTAATCTTCCATTAATTATCATAATCAAGTATTTGCACAACTTTAATCAAAGTCATTAGCCACTTTTAGCACCACTTTTTAGTCAATCTTTCCATTTTCCTTTCTGGGCATTGACTCCTCTTTTCCCATGTTAATTTTAATTCACTTTTATTCATTCTAGGTCTCTCTCCTCCCCATGTGAATTTTTAATTCACATTTTATCCTTCCAAGGCTTCTAGAACATTTGACTTGTCACCCCATCTACATGTGACTAATTCCCACCTTTTTGGAGACCCTCTCTTATCCATTAGATTCTCCTAAGAATGTGAATTTTTAATTCACATTTATTTCTCCAACCACTTTCCCTTTTCCCATGGAGATTTTTGAGGAATTCTAAAAATTTTCAAATGTCATTTTCACTCTCACTTGGGAACAAGAAGTTCCTTTGAGGAAATCTCTCACTCTTAGGTTGTACTTGGAAGGTACTTGTCCTTCCTCCACATCATGTACCTCCCTTCCACATCACCTACACATCACCTCACCCTTAGCCATCTCACAATCCACATGTCAAAATGTGAGGGCTTGTGAGTCCTCAACTCACCTTATCCCTTCATCTTGGCCTTGTTGGATAAATCCCAACCATTAAATTCTCTAGAGAATTCAAGTTTCTCTATAAATACCCCATCCTCTAAGGCATTTTCAACACTTAGCCATTTTGCAACTAAATGTTGCCATTTTGTGCACTCATTTAGCCATCAATTTCATCTATTTGCATTTGCATTCAAACACATAGTCAAAAATTTCATTTAGTTGTATCAAAATCCATCAAGGAGCATACAAACCAAATCAAAATCAAGGGCCAACCAAGGAGTTTCAGCTACAAAAGGGAGGTATATCTATTTAGCATCATTTTACACTTTTCCTCTTTGCATTTACAAATTTCTTAGGCTAATCTTGAGGTTTTTCCTTATGTTTTTCCATGGCATTTTAGTTGCTTAGAATAGGTTAAACATTTTGATATCACATTTCTGGCACACCCGGTGGGACCCACAAATGGGTTCCTCAATTTCACGTTTGTTGTTATTGAGTTTTTTGTAGGAATACAT
>VDFB02061358.1:0-32417 GCA_007258455.2 Sequoia sempervirens | reverse complement strand
GGCAGGATCTTAGAGGGTATGATTGCGCATGGGATGAGATATGCATGGGGTTGTTGTATGTTATCCCATCTTTACCATGATATGCACTAGGTGGTCTACCTACGAGGGGCCAGTCTATCCGCGGGGGTCACATTGCTCCAGGTCTAGGCCTAGGAGCATATAACAGTCAGTCGGCCTATGGGAGATAGACAGAGGCTAGCGCTAAGGCCCTATGTTCAGATCTATGCAAGTTGACTTGTTCAACCTAGGCTTGGCAAGTTATAGTATTAGAGGAGGGTGTTAGATGATCTGGAGGCAGTGGTATGGTGGCCATATGTTGATTGTGAGCAGTGGCCCAAGGATTATAAAAAAATGTCATATTTGTTTCAGTCGATGTATCTGATTGGTTGGACTCACTTCATCATTGAGAGATTCATGCTAAGGTATGCACAGGATCATCATGGAAAAAACAAGCCCTTAAGTGGCAAAAAATTCAGAAAAATCAGTGTTAGGCAACTTAACGTAAAAATTTGAATAAGTTATCTATATTATTTCAAAAATATGTAAGAATAGAATCTGTATCAAATTGAATGTAGTTTCTAAACTACTAGGTTTATTTTTTTTCTTTAAAAAAACTATTTAGTGAAAATTTGAAATTCTAATGCAGTAGTACTTAAATTTCAGGGAAAAAATAAGGTGTCTGTTTGACCACCCTAACCATAATAAAATGATAATATTTTTTTATAATATTTTATATATAAGTAGAGGACTCATGTTAGAATTTGATGCATATATTTTGGTAATTTTTTTCCAAGTAAATAATTAATTATGAATTTTTTATTACAAATTTTAAAAAATATAAAAACCCGTATGTCTGACCACCTTAACTTGGTCAAAAATTCATGAAATTTAATTTTTCTTTTTATAATCCTATAGTATGTGAAGCATAGAATGTGACACATGTTTCGGATTCAAAAAATGTGATACCATTTGAAAGCTATAGATGTTTTTCAATCAGCCTATTGATTAGGACTTTAGTCGTAATTATAATAGAAAATGAATAATAATTATTTATTAAATTCAAATTAAAGCATAATTTATATTGGTGTAAAGCTAAGAATCTCCTCTAAAAACCCTTTTCGTTTCATCAATTTTGGGTAAAAAAAAAGTCGTCAGCCACATACCCTACAAATACCCATAATATCGCCACTTTTTGGCCCATCATGATCCTGCACATACCTGCTACTGAGAGTTCTAAGACAGTATGGTCAGGTTTAGGCCATGCCCTAGGGGGAAGCCCATTATGCACAATGATGACAGGATGCGACAGAGTGGGGGTCGTGTTTGTCTTATGATGTAGCTATCAAGCACTATCAGGCGTTACTGGCCATTAGTTGGGAGGTGCATCCAAAGATCATCGATGCACCAATATTAGTAGATTATGCCATGTACATGCTTACGCATCTATTCCCACATATCACAATTCTAGATGAGCTTGCACCATTTTTAGTTGAGGGGGAGGCAGGAGGTCATGGATAGAGGCGATAGAGAGAGGAGGCAGAGGAGGAGCAGGGTGAGGAGTACGGGGAGGAGGAGGAGAGAGTGAGGAGGGGGATAGAAGTGATGATGGTGATGATGAGGAGAGTGATGGGAGAGATGGGAGAGATGATGGGGGTGGAAAAGGTCCAGGGCT
The DNA here is from genome assembly GCA_007258455.2 of Sequoia sempervirens. Taxonomy (NCBI): domain Eukaryota; kingdom Viridiplantae; phylum Streptophyta; class Pinopsida; order Cupressales; family Cupressaceae; genus Sequoia; species Sequoia sempervirens. The sequence goes on along the minus strand of VDFB02061358.1, from coordinate 30,745 downwards.
AGATGTTGGTGAGCTGAGAGTGCCTCGTAAGAGGTGACATGTGGAAGTTCAGCTACCCTCACCATAGCAACAGACACAGATTGTTGCACTTTAGGTATAAGTCGAGACCTTACAGGGTCAACTAGAGTAGGTGCAAGCTCTGCTTATACAGGCACAAGGATAGGTACAAACTTTGATGGCTAAGAGAGATGCTACTAGGCAGTAGGTGCAACAGGTGTAGGGACAACTTGCACAGATATAGGTCCAAATGTAGGGATAGGTGTAGGGACAGGTACAGGGGCAGATTGCCACACTGACCACCAAGAGGGATGTCCTGAGATAGTGGGTGGAGTAGGCTAAGGCCATTACTGAGAGGCTACATCAGGCTACAACAGTTGCAAGTACATCATATTATTTCAAAGAGATTGGTCGCACAACTCAGGAGGTGGAGTTCTACAGGGGCCGAGATCATGATACAGTTCCTCTAAAGTGGTGGGAGAGCTTTGCACAGTCTCGGTCTGGTAGGTCTCAGTCTTGGACTGTTAGTGTGGGTGTTACGCATCCATTGCCTGGATATAGAAGAGATTCTAGTGTGGGGCCGTCAGGTGGAGGGGGAGGTACTAGTCTTAGGATGCTAGCACCATCTAGGAGGAGCATGCCATAGCTTGAGTTTATGATTTTCTGATGTATTCCTAGACATGTATACACTCTTTATTCAGTTGAGACATTGATGATATTCTTCTTGTTGTCAAACTTTATGATACACTGCCATTTTTGATATTGATGTATCTCCTCATACCTTTGAATATCCTTGTACACTTTGACATTATGATTTTGAGGTTATATGATATGTGGTGATGATTATGATCTATGTGTTTATACGATGTTATATGATGATAGATGGCTAGCTTATACGATGGTATTTGTGATAAGCTAGCTTTTTATGTTGAATCCTCTTGTTCTAACAAGGCTCCCAATGATATCTCAGTTGTTGCTATGTATAATAAGAGTGGCTTTCCTTCTGCTGGTGGTATCAAGATAGGTGCAATCATTAGATATTGTTTTAATTGGTTGAAGGCTTCTTTGCATTTCTCATCCCATCAGAAAGATACATTTTTATGTAGCAAGTGAGCGAAAGGATGGCTCTCGTCTGCCAGTACTAAGATAAATCTTTGAATTGATTGGAATCTCCCTTACAAAGATTGTAGTTGAATGATTTTCTTAGGTGATGGAATCTCCATGATGGCTTTGACATTTGTAGGATCTACCCCAATGCCATTTTTTGAAACTGTATATCCCAAGAGTTTGGCTAAAGTCACCCCAAACACACATTTATTTGGGCTTAGTCATACATTGAACTTTTCTAGCCTAGTAAATATTTTATCTAGGATCTCTAGGTGTCCTTCTCTAGTGTATGATTTGGCTAACAAATCATCCACATAGTCTTCCATGAAGGTATGCATCATATCATGAAAGATTGTCATCATAAAACATTGATAAGTTGCTCCTGAATGACATGGCGTTCCAACAAAAGGTTCCCCACAGACATGTCAAGGCTATCTTATCTTGATCTTCAGGTGCAATTTTTATTTGATTATAGCCAGAAAAACCATCCATGAGTGACAACATGCCATGCCCTACTGTTAGGTCAATAATGATGTCGATATTGGGTAGGGGAAAGTCATCTTTTGGACAATCTTTGTTGAGATCTCTGAAACATTTTTAGATTCTGATGCTTTTGTCTGGTTTTGAAATAGGCACAATGTTTGATATCCATTCAACATAGTCAATTGGTCTAATGAACCCACCATCCAATAACTTCTTTAGTTATGCTTTCACCAATATGGCAATATGTAGATGCATTTTTCTTAACTTTTGTTTGACCGGTTTTACCCCTGCTAGTAGTGATAAGTGATGCATGATGAGTCTGGATCAATCCCTGGCATGTCGGCATATGACCAAGAAAAATTGACTTTTCTTTCTATGAAGAATTTGATGAAGTTAAATTTTTCTTGATCTATCAAGGATTCTGCTAGATGGACGATCTTTACTGTTTCTTCATTGTCAATATTGATAGACTGAGTGGGTTCAACCAATACTTTAGATCGTTCCTGAAAGTGCTCGGGGAGTGTGTCAAATCTTCCATTCTTCAGCTCCTCAGAGAGGTTTTTTCCATTGGATACACTCTTTATTTTTACTTTTTCTAGATCTGATACTGCCATTGAATGGTTTTCACCATCAGAACTATTTCCTGTATTATTCATTTTCTAGCTGGAAAATTTGACACTCTCCTGGTTGGAAGCTTCCCTACAATGTTCAATGGTGGGATCTGTTTTAGGATTGATGGAACAGAGGAAGTTGACAATGGCCTCATCATTTGAAAAGATGGGGATGTCAGACGGCTCAGTTTGATCCCAATCTATGAGTTTGGGATGCACGAGGGGTAAGGAGTCATTGGATCATCGGCTAAAGTCAAAGGTAGTAAGGGTCCCAATGGTAATGTCTTCGGATTGTCCAATAGTGAAATCAATGTCTATATGGTAACTCTCCTCTAAATTATCCATTTCGCTCTGAGTCTGATCATCTTCACTGGAATCATCAATATGTTCTGATCCTATTTTGAGTGGTCTATAACCTAAAATTTGACCCTCCTTATGTATGGGTGTATACTTTTATACCACATCAATTTCCTTATCATGACACAACTTTTCAAATAGCGAATCCCACTCATATTCTTTTGAATTAGTTTCATGATCACCACTAGCTTGTAGTTGTAGGATTCTTTCAACAACTTGTTGGTTGGTTTCTTCTCTTGATTCTTCTCTATACTCCAATATTTTTTTATCCTTGGCTTGCATTGTGATAGGTTGTATTGATTCTATGATGCCTTTTTCTTTTTACCAATAGGACCATTTCCCTCATATCCCATCTTTTCCAATATTGTCTTTCCTTTGCCATATTGCTATATTTGCACACTTGAGGTGGATGCTTTTGATAATTCTTCATCTTTGTATAACTAGTTTAAAACTTCTTTGTCGTCTGGCTCATCCACTAATGTGCCTGCTCTCAAAAAGGTTCCATCAAAGAGTGTGGTGGGTTGTGATGATTGTTGTCTAGATGTTGATGGTTGCCCATATGACTTTGGAGAAGATGAAAGTTGTGATAAACATAAGGATTGCTTAAATGAGTATTCCCCCATGCCTTTGTCTTTCAACTGGATCTTGGAAACTTGTTTTGATAAGGATTCGAGTTGACTTTCTTGAACTTGTGGAGTAAGATTTGATGTAATTTCCTTACTTGAGAGATTGACATTACCCATATCCTTATCCTTTGACTAGTCCCTTTTCTCCACCCACTTTGACAAGGAATTTAGTTTCTTCCCATCATTTGATGAACCCTGAGTTGGAGCTTCCTTGTTGTGTGGTACAAAAGCATGTTGAGTTGTCTTGAGGGTGTTGCAATATTGGGGGTTGTTTGAGTCAGCTGCAATAGTGATTTCATGCCCATTGAACAAGAACTTCAAACATTGGTGATAAGTGGATGACACTGCTTGCATGTCATGAATCCAAGGCCTTCCCAAGAGTATGTTGTATGTTAACTCTTTGTCTAACACTTGGTATACTATATATCTCTGACAACTGGTCCCACTTGAATATGTAGCACTATCAAGCCTTGTGAAGATCTCTCCTCATCATCATATGCTTTTATTGTGATTTTCCTTCTAGGATCAATAGCATTTTATAAATAGCCCAATGCATGGACAAGTTTCAAAGTACAAATATTCAGGCCAGCTCCTCCATCTATTAGAACACGTTTAACGTGGTGTTTTTGGATTACGACCTCAATGTATAGGGAAGCGTTGTGTGGATGATTGATAGATACATCATTGTGTTCAGAAAATGACATGCAGTGCGGTGCAATCAAATGTCCCACCATAGTTTGGAATTGGAAAACCTCTAGATTGTTTGGTACTGTGGTGATGACTAGAGCTTGATCCAAGATTTCCTTGTGAGTAGGTGAAATCTTGAGAAGTTCTAATATGGATATTTGTGCAGGTATCTTCTGCAACTGATCAACTATGTTATATTGGATTGTAGGGATAGCAATAGTTGATTTGGACGTAGAAGGGGTAGCTCCTTTCAATGTTACCATGGCTTGTCCTTGTGTGATTACATTGACGGGTGTGTTGTCTTGTTGCTCTATGATTATGATGACATTGATTTGATGTGAGGTCGTGTCGACATCATGGTGATTATTTTCAATTGCAATGATGTTTTGTTCATGTTCAAGGGTGTTGTTGTTTGTTGTATTATCAATTGCAATAAGATTTGATTTCTCATGGGTTTGATCATCAACCACCTCAATATGTAGAATGGTGGTGTCATAGATGTACTTTATGTTTTTTCCTTTATTATTTGAAGAAGAAGATTCCCCCTTTTTGTAGTTGGGTAGAGGGTTCTTGAATGCTCCATGATCATTGTTGGTTTGGGGTCCTTCCACAAAAATTGTCTTGTTGTCAATCAGATCTTGCATCAAGTGCTTCAATTGCATGCAGTCTTTGGTTTTATGTCCTTTGTTGCGATGAAAGTCACAAAAATGAGCATCATTCCACCATGGAGGCTTAACTTGTGGTTCCCAATTTCTTGCCTTTGGTAACATTATGAATTTAGCTTTGAGAAGTTTCTTCAATTCTGATTTCGATGATTGTCTTAAAGCGGTGAACCTCCTTCGATTTGAGGATGTTCGATATGATGGTGTTCTAGATCCAGCATTACCTTGATTGTTGTTTTGGGTTAAATTTTGGTTGTTGTTTTGATTATTTTTGGTGGTAGCGGCGGTTAGGTTGAATACAGGTTTCGCATTTTGGTTTTCAATTGCACCATCATTGGTTCCCACATTCTTGTTTTGTTGCCAAAACTTTCGTTTGTCACCACTATTGTAATTGTTGGAGGAGTTTAATGAGTTGTTTTTGATGTATATTTTGATGAATCCTCTCTGTTGGCACTCTCAAATTTCCCAAATTTCAAATGCCCATTTTGAAATTTTTGCCTCTGCACTTTCAGAAGTGCACTTGAGAAATCTGCCTGAATGACCTACTTTGGAGGGTCATAATTTGATGCCTGTTGATTTTTGTGCAAAACCCCTTTGCACACACACTCATGTGACCTATATGATTGTACATGTCAATCTTTAGCTTCCTATGATGAGTTTTGATGGGGTTTCAAAAAGTGAAGCTGGAGGGTTTTGTTACTTTTCTGCAGTTTGAAAACTTTCATTTTTGCAAAATAGCTTCACGTTTGAGCTTGCATTTTGCAACCAGATGACTGTCATGTCAAAATCATTGTTGCTTTGCATTCTTCATACCAAGATGAGCTCACATGTTAGTTTTCAAAGCTTTATGATGAGATTTTATATTTTTAGCAGATCAAAACCAAATGCAATTTCTCCAGTTTTGCATGTGCATTACCAGAAACCTTTTTGAGAGGTCAATTTTGACCTTCAATATCTTTTGATGGGTAATTATTAAAGCTAAGCCCTCTTGCACACGTGTTCATTGTACCAAAATGAGCTAGTGTGTCCAGTGGCAGCTTGTCAGGAGTTGATTTGCTATTTTTACGACGAGGTGATCTCTTGGGTTTTAATTGGTTCTAAACAGGTTGTAGTTGCAGAAAGTTCAACTAAGTAACTTTGACAGTTAATAACTTTTTCCTTGTGATTCTGTTTTCTGATCCATCTTTTGCATTACATTCTTGAGATGAATGTCTACAATTCTACAAGTTTTTATGTCTCCATGAGGTCATTTACCCAGTTTTCAAAGGAAATTTCATAGCCCACCTGGCCAGTTTTCACCATTTTTCAAATGTGCCTAAAAGTCAGTTTTAATGAAAACCCAGTTCGTATTTTCCCTCCAAAAGCACTCAGAAGTTGGCCTAGATCAATTTGAGCATGAAATTTGTTTGGAATGATTTTTTTTTTTAGCCGGACCCATATGGGGACTCGACATGCTCTTGCTGAAGGACATTTTGATCATGAAAGATGTGAATTTCAGAACATTGTTCCATCAATGGGTTGCCATATTCCCTCATCATAAACACCCTCCATTCAATAGCTTGAAGGTGGTTTTGCACTGGGTGTTACCATGGTATAAAGTTACTAACAAATCTTGCTAGGTTGTTTGAACAACTACATAATATTGAAGGTAAATCAATTATATAAGTCAGTATTGTTAAATTCCTGATTACATGGATGCATATACTAGCAGCCCCAACCCAGTTTGATAAAGAGATCCAACTAAATCTAAATTGGATTAAGGGTGCACTTAAAGAGGATAAAGCTTATCAAGTGTTTTATGCATGATTGGCAATGTGGAAGGTAAGATTGAAAGAATAGATCAAACTCATTGTGAAGTTACCTTCAGTGAACAGACCAATATAATCATAATGTGTTATACATTCATCAAGCTTTGTTTGCTGACTTTAATGGAGACAGTATGATATGTCCAAGGTTGTGCAATGTATTTCAATATAATCATAATGTGTTATACATTCATCAAGCTTTGTTTGCTGACTTTAATGGAGAAAGTATAATATGTCCAAGGTTGTGCAATGTATTTCAATATAATCATAATGTGTTATACATTCATCAAGCTTTGTTTGCTGACTTTAATGGAGACAGTATAATATGTCCAAGGTTGTGCAATGTATTTCAAAGGAAATAGAATATGGGGATCAAAATGAATGCAATGATTACAACAATATGTGCACAAAATGGATCTATTAAAAAGCTTTAAATCAAATGCAACTAAAAGGGATTCAAAAGCCACGCAGGGGCACCACTGAGGTTGAATGCACATATATAAAGTAGATTTGTCAAAGTGATGAGGAGTTCAATGCAGGCAGCTACGCACAGAGGGAGGAAGGCTCTAATACAAACAAGAGAACACCCCCACCTGCAGGATATATGCATCAGAAATATGAAAGCCATGCACCAGTAGAAGCGCCCAGCTAGACATATATGCATAAATTGAAAAGCCTTTAGAAACTTTTAGCAAATGCTAATGGCAGCATAGACAAGGCCTGTGGCCTGTTCGACAAAATGCCTCCATTAAATGTGATCGGCTCGGCTTAACCATCACACACTAAGCGCTGACCAGCTTAGGTGGCTGATGTGGGGCCCTCTAAATTTTTCGTTGCCTAATGCTTTCCGTTGCACTCCTTTTGACTCTTCACGGTGACCATCACTGCTGCGGTTAAGTTTGAATTCACTTTTGAATCTCTCTCGCCCAATCCATTAAAAGCAGTGACAAACAACTAAGTACTTCTGCCCGCCCAGGAAATCGAACGACGGTAATGTGGAGCTGGTTGCACGCAAGCCACGCATTGGTGAAGACCACACTATACTGGAAGAGTTATATTCAATATGTTTCTAATGTTGCTGTTGTTGCAGTGCTCATCTACCCACGATTTAAATACTCCAGTAAGTATTAAAGTTTTTCTTCAGTAAAAATTACTGGAATTAATGGCCCATCTTATAGCAGATGTTATGTTCAGATGTATGCGATATTGAAGACTTTAGTGGAGCAAGCAACTCTGCGATACAGAGCGGAAGAGCAGATTGAAGTGGTAACAGTGGTTCCAGGTATGGTGGGAGGTCCTTCTCTAACCCCCACAATTCCCGGGAGCATTTCAACAATGTTAGCCTCACTCACAGGTAATTTTTCCACTTCAGTTAAAATAGGGAAACATACCCATCTCGAATTATGACTACTTCTCTTCATATATATATAACCTGAGAATTGGAACCCCGATTTTTTTCAGGAAACAGACTATTTTATGAAGTCACTGTTTCGAGTAAATATTTGATAGGATCGGTGCCATTGGTCCACGTGGAAGATGTTTGCAGTGCCTATATTGTCTTGATGGAGCAGCCATCCGCAGCAGGTCGATATGTGTGCTGTTCCGATGTCGTTACCGTTGACGACATGCTAAATTTCTTTCGCAATATCCAGAAATCCCCTTTGCTTTTGGGTAAGTAATTTAATGGTCAGCACTCTGTATTTCTTTCGCAGTCAGGGGAATTGTTTAATAGCTGTTTTTCTTTGTTATGTGAAATAGGAATGAAGAGGAAGAAGACGAGTGGAAGAAAGTTGTAGCAATTTCTTCCAATTAACTGATTGATCTGGGATTTTCGTACAAGTATCATATGGAGGAAATACTCAGTGACAGCGTCGAATGCGCAAAGCAAATGAAAGTCTTATAAGGGACTAACTATATATTTTGTATTGTTCCCTTACAATACTGTTCTTAGGAAAAACGTAGGCGGAGTCACTGAGCCAACTCTTCCTTCTGGAAATGTAATCCCTCTTTAGGTGCATATTATAAAATGAAGCAAATTGTTTTGTTTATTTTAATAATAATTTTATTTATTAAATAGATGTCAAAGACGTTTTTTTGGTTGAATTAGGTTTTTTAATTTGATTGGATTTAATTTGTGTAAAATTATTTTAAATTGAAAAAGTTATTATAATTATAGTAAGTGGTATGTAGTGGTTATTACTTTTTTCTTAATTATTAATGTGATTAGTTTAGTTTGTGTAAATAATATTGTAATCAATTGCTACAAAGTGTTGTGGAGAATGTCTATATTCAAATATATGTAAAATATACATTTAATGTAATCAAGATTGTATTTAGAAAATAAATTAAATACAAATTATTACTTTTTTTAGTGTATAAAGTGAATATAAATTAAAAATTTACATTCATATGTGATAAAAATTAGAAACAATTAAAATATGTATTTAAAGTAGATATAATTGTTGATGTATTTTAAATATTTATTACATTTTCTAGCTTCTTTGATCATGATGGTAAATGTTGAAGGTATTCTTCAAATATGACAAATCATCTCTCATAATGATTGATATGTTCACAAATAATTATAATATTTCATCCATATATCTTGGTCACACATGCATTTGATGAAGCAATCAACCTTGCATATAAAATGACAATTAATGTATCAATATACAATTAAGGTTTAAGCACGGGTATTTAACAAGATAATTAATGTAAGACTGAAATTCTTCATTTTATACAAGAAAAATATTACCAATTTGATTTAAATGTTGTACTTAACACAAATTCGATTCAAAACTTCTTAATACATAAATAATAGATTAGATAAATGATTAATAAATAGTCTTCAAAATCCTATGAGGAATTAGATGAAAGAATAGGAGGTTCATAGTTCTACAATAGCATAACTCTTTGCAACGTGCAATAAAAAATAGCAAAATTTGGTAAGCATAGAGAGAAATCACTACACAAACCAACATATAAAGCATCAAAAATGTACATGATGCACAAGCAAGAAATATGTGTAATAAAGAAAAGCCAAATAACATGAAGTCTAAATATTTTAGGTTTCAATGCAAGAGTACTAAACCCCTAATATGATATTGCTACATTAGCATGTTGTAGTTTTGTATAGATATACTTTGAAACATTGATCTAACATTTTAACATTAAAATGACCTAAACTTTTCTTTCACCTATAATTGCCAAGCCCCTAGAACCTATGACAACTCTACAATTAAACTTTTAAGTTATGTTTCCTAGTAGTAATTTCATTGTTCAAGATTAGAATTGTGTTGGTCTAGAGATTAATGTGTCTCCTACAACTTTATGGTATCAAGGTATGTTATGGATTGTAGTTTCATATTTTATATAAAAATATTATGTTTTTAAAACAATTTTTTTATCATATTGATTGATAAGATATGGAAGGTAGAGGGTGGAATGTGTGAATAATATATGGAAAGAGAGGAAATATAGTGTTGCATGGAATGAGTAGCGGAAGTAGAATTCACCATGAAGACATTGGTGTAAGGAGGAATGTAACTAAAGTGTGAATTAGGAGTATTGTATTCTACTAGTAGGGAAGGAGGAACAAAGGAGTGAGAAATAAAGGAAAGAAAATAAAATGAGCATGTGGTACACATTTTTGTAAGGGTGGAGGCATGATAAGTTGTTGTTGCGTAGTGATGATAGAAGAAATGATGGTGGTTTGTTAAGATGTCAAAGGGGGAAGGATAATGATAATAGAAAGAGGTACAAAGGATACAATAAAGGTTAGTACACTAGTAGGATCAAAAGGATGAATATATCATATCTATATAAAATAGAATTAGCATGGACAATATGACCAATATTTTAAACCATTTCAAAGACATGTGGGATTATTTATGAAGAAGTTGGCTAAAGAAACCATGAGATCAAAAATTATAAGGACACACTCATGGTTTATAGCATTTGTGATCTCTGATTACTATATGATGATTTTCTTATGTTGTTGGGGGTCAAGTTATGCCTCTTAGTCAAAATTGTCTATAACTAGGAAGAATGGAACTATCATACCAAAAGAAGAGGATGGAGGAGGCATGTTAGCCATGGTAGGGTTAAGATGTATGCTATGATGGGGTAAAGGCCATACAAGATATTTATTATGAGGTCTAAGATTTGTTGGGGGCATGAACTATGAGACCTAAGTATAGGATGGACCTATAGGTAAAGAATGGGGGAACCTAGATAAGTTCTATATGACAAAGAAGGATAGAGTGTAACAAGTGGTAAAGACAATGGCAACAAGTGATAGTAGAAAAAATTGAAAGCAAGTGTCTAGGGTTTGGAATATTAGGGAAAACAAAGGTGAAGCACAAACAAAAAAATGTTCCATATCTAAGATACACAAAAAAAAATCAGAAGGTTGAATGTAGGAATATCATGTTCCCCATACGAAAGAAAGAAAAAATAAAAGCCACATTCTAGCATTTATTGAATTAGATTAGATTAATAATTGTGCGTCTATAGTTTAAAAGTTAAATCTAATTTAACATAAATGGAGACACATGAGGCATGCTAGAGTAGTTGAAGACAATGAGTCTACATTAGTCACTTCTTTAAATCCATTTGAAGAAATTTTGGCTTTTCTTTATCATCCATAGATACACTTGATTTCTATGAGTTTGGTAACTAAATGCAAAAATTTGAGAATATAAGAGAATGTAGCCACATCAAACTATCAAAACACATATACTAGAAGCATGATCTCGTCGAAATATAGAAGCATTGACAAGGAAAGTGAACTATTTGAATGATTTGAAGAAATATGTTCTCATCGACTGCCATGATTGAAAGATATGCATAAAATGGATTTGTTGAAAACAGTTTAGACACCAACCTAGTGAGTTCTTCGATCGCTAGTCATTGAGGGTGGTGAGTTCTTTAATCACCTAAGTTAGCAATTCCTTGGTTCACCTAGGGTTTGAGGGTTCGGGTTCACCGCAATAATAATGTTCATGAAAATGACTGTTGAAAATGATAGTAAAAACTTTTAATAAAAAAACCCTAATTCAAGGGTTTGAGCGAACCCCCATTCACTCAAACCCCACTATTTAATTAAAAATAATATATGTTTTTGGGTTCACGTGAATGGGGGGGTTCGCTCAAACTAGGGGGTTTGAGTGAGCTCTAAAGGATGTTTGCTCGAACTACCCAATTCGAGCGAACCCCCTAAAATTGTTGAAACACCGAAAATGCCTTTTTCCTTCCTCAACGGAATTGTAAATCAGTTTTGTGGGTTTACCCCTTTGTTTATGTCTAAAATCCTAAAAACCCTAGCTTTAAGCAGGTGCTAATATTACTTTTGTTCTAATTCTATATTGACTACTTGTCGCCCATTGCCAATATCTTTAGTTACAACCTCAAGTCTCTTATACATCCATATATTGGCCCCTCATGCCCAAGGTTACCACTTAGACCCACGAGCTAAAATAATTTATCAAATCCCTAGGGTCTATAGTCTATGCCCCTTATCTTATTTTTTTTATTGGCGCCTCTTGTCCCTAGTTGATGATAAGTGTTTTTAGGTGCAAGTTCCTAAAAGACCCTTAAGCCAACTTCTATGCTCAATATGTGGACCCCACTAAATCCTTCTCGCAAGAATACTTTATTGAATAAGAGGTCCGCGAAACCAATGAAGAGCTATTAGTTGGCACACTTTTACTAGATTTTGTAGTTCTACAGAGGGTTTAATAATAAAGACAAAAGTTGGCTACAAAACCACAGAAACGATAACATGTGACACATTAAGGGTTACTCATTGCTACATGACCATGATGCAAACCATATGAGTTCCACGTGGAGCTGTAATTTTAGAGAATTTTTCCATTTTGTGGAGTCTCTCAGAGGGGACCCACAAGCGTCTTGTGGAATTGTGGAAAATGGACACGTGGCACAATCTGAGGGTGTTTCATCAAAGGGTACTATCAGATGTATCGGGAGGTTGAAACATGGACTATTTTGAATGGATTTCATTGTTCCATGAGACTTCTCAAGGAGGTAACACATACATATTGTGGAACCACAGAAATGGGGACATGTGTCAAGTATCAGAGCTACCAAGGTGGACACGTGCTCAAATCACATTGTTTTGACAGGTTTTGCATGAAAAGTGAGAATTTTAGAGCATAAATAAAGTGACATGTGGCCCAAGATCTGTGGGCATTCCACAAGGACCTAGGAAACTCTTTGTATTGGTCTTATCTACATGGGGTGATCCCACAATAGTGGTTTATAATTTTTGGCCAAACTGGACACTGCAATAATTTTTTTAACTAAATCTTCACATTCAGGCACCTATAGCGGCTAAACCGTGAGAAATTTGAAGATGATGCAAACTAGAGTCTCATCACATTTTGGTTGTAGATTCTAAAACTATTTTTTTAAAAATATTTGGAATCAAATTGCACTTCTTTTTCCATCTCCCATGAAAATTGGTTTTTTCATAAAACAACATTTTAAAAAAGTGGCAACACCTTATAACACAACTTTTTTTCCATGAAGGATAAAATTCTAATTTTTGAATTTAGATTTGTAACTCCGATATCTAGTGCTTCCACTTGGTTGATAGTTTTTATTTATTTATTTTTAATCAAGTTTCAAAATCAAACCAATTACAATTAAGACATAAAGCCACCATATAATGTAACTTTTTTGTATATATCGAAATTCAATTTTTGTTGGATCAAAGACTTCAATATTTGGTTCACTCATATTTTCAAAAAAATTTGATAATATTCTATTTTTCCACATGTGTAGAACAAAGACCTTCATTTTCGATGAAAAACCTATGTTTAATAAAACTAAAAAAACAAATACATAATAAAACCAAAAAATATTAAAATTAAATTTGTTGGATAGCTCATTCTAAGGAATACCTGATTCCAATTGGGTTCATGAAGTCTCTCCATTTTCATCCTCAACCTGAGCTTCAAAGGGAAAAAAATTTTTGGATTTTTTTGTGCCAAAGAGCAGGGAGGTGAGAAAAGGGGGGTTTGCTAGAACCCCTGTGGGTTTGAGCGAACCTTGGTTCATTCAAACCCCCTTTCAAAAAGGGGTTTTCATTTTTTTTTGGAATGGGGTCCACCTTGCATTTAACTGGTTCGCAAGAACCAGGGTTCATTCGAACCCTTTTTTGGCTCGCTCAAACCAAAGGGTTAATTCGAACCCCAAAAACCAAAATTTTTGGTATGGGGTCATTTTTTGCCACTTTTCCTTCCTTACTCAAATTGTAAACCACTTTTGTGGGTTTACCCCATGTCATGAAACTGTGGAAAGCCACCACGTGGCCAATAATGACATCAACTTCTCTTATCATGTCATTGATGTCATGTCTCATAGTGAGCTATAAAAGTGGTCTCGTATGGATTAATCCTATTGGCTGAAGATCTTTTCAACTAGCATGAAATATTTTTAAATCAATCAAATGGTTAGCGACCATTAGATCTTGTACACACCTATTGATGTAGGAGCATCCCAGTTGCAAAGCAATCCTATATCAACCAAAAATAGTTATTTTCTTGCATTGCATTCAGTAGTAGTTTCATTAGTTCATTCCACATTTCACCACATCTTTGTTTCTCAACTCACAAAATAGGATATAGAACGTACACATCAACATCTATCACATATCCATATTTCACATCATTTTCATTTGTCTACTGAAATTTATCACTCTCAGAATTTCATGGTGTTACCAGTCAGAGCATTTGGAGTTGACCTAGTCTAGATTTCTTAGTGCATACCTATTCCATATCGTGTGAAGCTCAATTGGACATCATACAAGCATCCTGGGTTCATTGGGACCTATCTTGTATATTTACAAGTTAACTCATTTCATGTGGAGCTAATTCTTCATATCTTAAGGCTAACATTAATAAATGATCATTCATCGTGTTACTAAAACTTGTGGCCAACATGGACCTATCTTGGACCTATCATTCATATATGCTTCTTGGGTTAGAATTTTTTGTGGTTTTTATTTCTAGTCATGTGGGTTTTCTTCATCATGACAACTTGGAGCCTTTGTTATCACTTGGATTTGATGTTTGTGTTCTTTGGATTGGTGCATTTTCACCTTGGCTTGTTCCTTTTCTTCCATAGGTGGAATGTTGGAGGATGATAGGATATCTTACTTGAAATGGTGGACATCTTGGATGTTTTTGCAAGCATCTCAGTGGGTCATGGGGCATGGTAAATATTCATGTGGTTTCATGTATGGATATGATGATGCATTTCATTGATTAACCCTTATAAAATTTAAACAACAAGTGGGAGAATTTTAGGATTAGATGTTGTACACCTTGCATAACATTGAATTAATTTAATTTTATAAAATAAATATTTATTTGCGGTGTGTCCTGGGTGATGTTATTAGCCACATTAAATATTTATTTGAGTACACTTCTAAAGTTATATGTAACATTACACTAGGTAAATTTTATTTGTAAGTTGCACATATGAAAAATATTTAATGCATGAGAAACTTAGCATCAAAAAGTAAATGAGGGGTCAATGGTTTAGTGAACTCATGGTTTTGAGTTGTCATGGTTTTATCTTACCACTTAGTTGTATTTTTTTAAGCTTGATTATATGTAAAAGTAAGTGCATGTTTAGTGGTTGAGGTTGGATGTTGGTGGTTTTGGCTTAGTTGTCTTAAATGAGGAAAACAAGAAAACCTGTACGAATAAAATTTCCCCCAATAGAGAGAAAGGGACTAAGAAACCCCCTAAAAGAGAGTGTTGGTTAACAGATTATGCAATTTCTTAAAATTCAAATTCTTAACTCTATTGCCCAAATTAAATGCACATCAATTACCAACCATTGAACAAACTTATTTCAATGAGAAATAAGTTTTTATCTAAATTTTATAAGGCACAACTCCCTCTTCTAATGAATAATTTATTTTAAAGTAAATTCAAATGGGGTGTGCTTTTATCTAGAAAGTAGGAAAGGAAAAGTTCTATTAAATTCTTCTATTTATATTTTCAAAAAATTGAACTCAATAGATAAATCATAATCATAGAAGTGCATAACACATAAGCTACTTAGCACTCCATGAAATGTAAACTGAAATCTTATAACACCTTTTTCCAAAGATCTTCTTTTTGCATCAAGCTAGTGTTTTTCAAGTTCACCATTTCAGGTACATTTTTATTCTTTGTCTTCTCATTTAAGCATTCTTTCTTGTTGAAAATCTATCAATGCATTTCTTTTTTGTGATTGTTTTGAATCTATTGTTATGCAAAACACGTAATGATTTTTCCCCATTCGTGTTTCTTGGTCTTGCATATTTTTCCTTGCTTCCTCTCCATCACACGTTTGTGTGGCATCTTCCTCTTACCCACACGTTTTCCTGATACACCCTCACACAATGGAACTTTCATGGCTCGTTTTGGCATGACTTTCTTCTCCCACACATTTTTCTTTCCATTCATTCAAACTCCCACATTTTTGTTTTAGTATCTTCCCACGTCGCCCTTTCAACAATGTTTTGCTGCAAACATTGAAGAAACTCACATTTTGTGAGTAAAATTGCTTGGTTCTTATCCACATTTACAATGGCGGTGAAATAAATTTTGAGTGCAACTCAATACACGTTTTCAAGTGTTGTCTTTGAGTGTTCCCATGCTTCAAAATAGTCAAGGTGTCATTTTCAAACATCATACCATCTTATTTCCAAAATCATGCTTCAAGTGTAGAGGCACTGAAAAAGTGTGCCCTAACATGATGCCATTTTTCCCTAACACTGAAGTGCAGGAGTGTTGTTTTTCAGCGCTCCTACATCAAAGCTAGTTTCTTTCAAAATGTAAGAGTGCTAAAAAAGTGTGCCCTTACACTTTTCACAATTTTTCCCTGAAACACTTCAAACTTGTCAAGTTTCGTTCTGAACCTTGTTCCTTCCACTTTGTGCATCGTTTTGTGTTCCTTGTAATCTGCTCCACACTTGCTCATTGTCGTTGCTCACCTCACGCACTCCCATGCTATTTAATGACTAACGTTTGTTCTAACTCCACATCTTGCAGTCTCTTTTCAAGATCTTCAAAGTTGATTGATCAAAGATTCAGTTGCTCTTGATGACTGCCAGTAAACCTCCATCTTCTTCAAAAGAAAAAGGAAAAATGAAATATAAATATCAAGGTGTCTATCCGCCAACTGTAGTGGTCTCCAAGGTGGAAGAAATAAAAGACACGGAGGTTGGCCATCAAAACTTGGTTAATTTTGCAAAGCAAACTGAAAAGAAGCCTCTTCCTGATCCGATGATAGCAATTGTACATAGTAACCTACATTTGGTAGCTATGTTCCCTACTGCTACACACAATATGTAATTTGTCCTTCAAGTGGCATCTCACTACATCAGGGAAAGAAGAAGTACGATTGATTCTTTTGGGTACGATATTTTAAGACTCGACCCTGACTTCTTTGATATTGTGTTTAAAGTTCCTCAAATGGAGAAGTACATTGACATCTCTATACAAAAAGCACAAGAAGTCTTTGACATTGATCCCAACAAGGCTAAAAACCTAATAAATACCCAATGGTTGAAGAAGCCTAGACAATATGTTTCCAGATGGCCAAAGGGACTCCTGTGAAGTGATTTCAAAGATGACATCAAAGATATGATCACATTTTTAAGCAGAGTAAAAGGCTTGCCCAAATCATCCACTTTTCATGATTGGATGTATGAATACATCAGGATTATAAGAAGACAAAAAGTGCACATTGACTGGGGCAAGCAGATCAGTGATGAAATACATGAGCAACTGATCAATGCGCCTTCCACATTGAAATTCTATATGACTTCTTACCTAGTGTACACAGCAGCTGTAATGAGGCAATTTCCAGGTCTATCCACAAAAGGGAATTAGATGCCGGTACTTGTGTATAAATTCTTCTATCAATTGGAATTGAAGGAAAGCTTCCATCATTTCAAGTGGGTTATTGATGCTTTCTTCACACCTTTTCTTTTCAATTTTGATCTAGCTCTCGAAAGGAGAAGGGTATCTGATGAGGCCTATAAGGCAGTAGGTAAAGTTGGATGCTTATTTTTGTAATTCCCAATGTTTACTTATTTAAGAGTAGGGTACTACACTGGCTGCCCTTACATGCTGCCACATTATCCTTCAGATAAGTGAGTTCTCATGGAGATGTGCAGACAACTGATTTTAGTTCATAAAGAACGAAGAAGTAATCACAAGTGTGGATTCAAGTTCCTACTGACAAAATTGGCAGATATACTATCCCAACTGTACATAAAGCCAAATCTATTTATGCTGAGATGCAAATCATGACAATCAAGACCTATAGGTATAGGTTTGATTTTGATTACCGGGATGTCAGAAGGCAATTACAAAAGCGTCATCATGACAAGTACCATTTTGAAGACATATGGGTTGATTACAGAGATGAAGAAGCCATTCGTAAAATGGATTATTGTAGGTTGACTGTACAACAGATCAGAGACCTTGATATTGTTGACCTACTAGAGGATTTTACAGATCCTGGTGATATCATCTATGATGAACAAGAGGTTTCTAAAAGGTCGTTGCCTGCAATTCAATGGTCTAGGAAATAAAGTACTAGCATGAGAGAGAGATTGGTGTCTATGATGTCGATGCTTTTAAAAGGTTGTTGCCCGCAATTCAATGGTCTAGGAAAGAAAGTACTAGCATGAGAGAGAGATTGGTGCCAATCCTATCCAATACTATAGAATGGTTACATAAGCATGGTTTTGAAATGAAAAGTTTCAGAACATATTCGAAAGGAGAAGAATCCAAAGCAGAAGCTCACCGACAGTAAGAACTCTGCATGAAAAATAAATTAGCAGCTGTTCCCACTTCTTCACGAAGAGGTCCTAGGATCAAGTTTACTATTGGCAAGAAAGATACCTAGGTCATCCCATAAGGATAAACCACAAAATCTGATCCATCTCACTCTAAAGGTAAAAAGGTTATTTCAGAGGAGATAGATTCTGATGAAGAAGGTACTTCCACTGACCAATCCGCTAAAGATGAAGACTCAACAGAAGCAGACTCCGATGCAGAAGAAGTTTCTAAAAGTGGACAAGAGTCTGAAGAAGATTCTGAAGAAGAATCTGAAGGTGATTCTGAAGGTGAACCAAAATTGGAGAGACAAGAGGGTGCTCAACATGAACCCATGCATGATCAAGAAAGAACTATGTCTCCACCTAAGAATGTAGTTGAGGAAATTCCTAGAACGTCATCGCCTATGATTTCCAGTCTTCCTCATACCCCTCCAAATTCGAGTACTCCTCCACCTCCTATTCCCTCATCACCCATTCCTACCACATGCATTCCTACAGTAGAGGTATCCACTATTCCTGCAATATCAACCCCGCTTGATACTCCCTCGGTGACAAGCATTCATACAATTGATATACTGTTAAGTCCTCCATCATCCATTCCTAGCCTTTCTTCACCAATGTATGATATCACTTCTGAAACTGAATTCAATCAGTTCATGAATGAGTCAATGCATGATCAGCTCAATGTGCAAATATGAACAATGATGATAGATTAATTCTATTGTCATGATAATTCACGGTAACTTTAGAGGTGATAATGACTTCGTATGACAATTACAACCGAAAGTTGATATGAATCTAAAATTTCACACACCTCCTTCCTTCCCCTTGGTTGATATCTCAAGTGTCACAAAAGAAGCAAATGATCTCTCCAGAGGAGCTCTCCAACCTCCAAAGAGATAGTCCTCTCCAGCCAAAGTGGAAGAAAAGGAAAAAGTATACCACATGTTTCATTGACAAGACCGCCACAAGTATGTAGGAGACGGGCATACCACCCAAGCAGAAGGGAGATGCCAATATGGAGGACTACACAAGAATAAGAGTCCAGCCTTTAAGTACAGTTACTAATGAAAGTGCAAAAGCATATGCACAAGTGACATTGGATATCTTGGCTGGAAGACTGGATAAAATGGAGCAAGCTCATAATATGTACAAACAGAGGGTAGAGCATTATGCCACTGTTGTAAAGATACTTGCAGGATCTCCAACTAATGCACAACTGCTGACAGTGGTAAGTATTGAGGACCCAACAGTCAAGAAAGCTAAGAAGTTTGCCTCCAAAGGCAGGGTGTTGTATGATTTCATTGAGAAGATCATAGAACACGGATCTCAGATCATAATTGTTGCGGACGAGAAAACTACTTTGTTGGCCAAGCTCACCACAGAGCTTGATAAAGAAAAAAGTGTACTTTCCCAAGAGCGCAGAGATATGGAAAAATGCCTGCTGTCGTGGTCACAGATGAAGCAAGTAAAGCTCAGTAAACTGGTGGAAGTTGGGGTAATTCCTGACAAAGAAAAGTTCATTGAGGTAAGAGAATCCTTGAAACATCGAATTCAAGTAATTCAATCTCTTACGGAAGATCTCCACCAAGTGCAGGAAGATGTCGAAGGGCATCGTGTTATTCTTGAAAAAGGTATCAAGGAGTTGCCAGGACAACTTCTTGAGGAAAATCGTATCTTCCTGCCAGCCATAGAAATATCCCAGATCTTCAAGGAAGCCATTATGAAGTTGATTGACAGTGCAATTTTTTCAAAAGCCTCTCTGAACATTATTTGTGATACAAGGCTCACATTAGATAACCTAAAAACACATCTTGATAGGTGCAAGAAGGTTCAATCATCTGCCATGAGATCGATCACTTAGAATTCACACCATTGTTGATTACACCGTTGGTCCGATGAGAAGTTCTCGTAGGAGACCAGAAGAAATACGAAGAATCTGCGGCCCAAAGCAAGGAAACATGAAGAAGTTCCTGATCTCCAGTGTTAGAAATTTGGTGCATCCTTTATGCATCTTGTAAATATTTCCTAACATCTTATGTCTTTTTGTAAATTGTAATTGCACCAAGTTGAAGATGTAATCTTTTGAAAACAAATTACACTTTGACTTTGGTCAAAGTTAGGTGAGATCTCCTTAAATCGCTCACCCAACTTTCCTTGATTTCCTCAAATTAGATTCCTAATTTTGCTCATCCCTCTTTCTATATAATGTGAGGGATTTCTATTGTAAATTTATCCTTTAGTATTTTGCAACGAAGTACCCTTTTTGAAGTAATTGTGAAACTTTGTGTTCATACTTTGTGAATGAAATTTGATCAATAAAGAAGAAGATTGCAAACCAAACTTTGTGTTGGATTCGATAATCTTATGAATTGATCTCATTTGGTGGTGATTAGCTTATGGAATATGAAGGACTCTAAGTAATTCATGTAAACTTTGTGTTACATCCTTTATTTAGATTTACATTTGTGTTTTGTTTATTTTTGGTTGAATGATCTACAAGACTTTGTGCTTGTAATTATTCATGCTCTTTGAATACTTCGATTTGATAATCTACAAGAATTTGTGCTTGTAATTGTTCATACTGTTCGAGGAATTGCTACGTCTAAGAATACTTTGTGCTTCTAACGTGACAAATGACACACTTATCACAAATCCACCATTGATAAAGCTATGGAACGAATTTGTGCCTTCATGAGCTTTCCCTTTTATTTTACTAGTTTATTGTTAATCACTTCTGGTACCTCTACGCTTTGCTTTGACAAGATAGAGGTATTGGCATTACTACTCATTGTTAGTTTAGAGTTATTGTGAATTGAGAACTTCCAACAGTGAAGCATTATCAACATCTTCTCTGAAAAAAGAGAGAAGGATGAATGTAACACACCCCCCCCACTTCGTAAGTATTGTGTACATTTTGTAATTACTTTGTTTTTTTTACTATCGCTTCTGTCAGCACTAAGAAGGGCGCCTCCCCTTTCTGAGAGGAGAGATTTACATCTCACATAGTTGTGGCTGAAGTCCTAGTTGTGTAATCTATCGAAAAGATGATTACATAATTTTCACCCAACACAATCTCCAATTCCAATTGGGAATTAGTTTTAGAAATTTATCTAATCTACAATAGGGTGACTATAGTTCAAGTCCTTGAGTGACATCATTTTCTATTAGCTTTATTTTTAACTTTAGGTATATATATTATTTTGGTGTAGACTACACAACAAATTACACTTAAGACAAGAAGACCTAGATTCAAATATTATTTTAATGGGTAAACACTTTAGAACTGGAACTATGAACCAATGAGGTCACAAATGCGGGACCTCATCCCCAATTTAAAAATTCAATAATTACACCCCAATGGGGTTTGAACCTTGATGGCAAGAGCAACACCACAACATCTTGACCATCATACTATGCCACTATTAGCTAGATTCAAATATAATAATAACTAAAATTTAAAATTTAATTAATGATAATGATAATATATTAGTTTTAAGTACACTATGCATTAAAATTCAAATTTATAAAATACGTATTAACCAATTTTTACCATAGAAAACATTGACACTTTAGATAATCCAATGGTTTCCAAAAAAGAAAAATAAGATAATAAAACAATGGAGTTTAGAGTTAATAACGTGGTTGTTAATATATTATGGCCATTCACAATCACCCAAGTGGTAGCGTCTATTATGTCTTGATGTATTATTATCTATTTTTATAAGAATAATATATTCTCTATGTCTAAAACCCTTTGATTTGATGAATCCCTAGAACACATGTAATCATGTTCTATCTTGCAAGCTTGTTCATTGGAAAATAGGATTAAATAGCTATCAATGAAGCCATCATGCTCTCCCTTGTGTATAAGCATTTTATTGGTTAAGCCTAGACTAACCCTTATGAAGTGCACTTTTCCTTTTTATTTTGGTGAACATGACACAACATAGTTTGCTTTCGGGATTTTAGGGTTTTCTATAAATGAATTTATTTATAATTATAACTTTTTTTTTCCTTTTTCCTATTTTATTTATTGATAGATCTTCATTTTAGAGTTTGGCACTTCTCCTAAGCCTATTCTTTACCCACCCTACACACCCTAAACTTTTCCTTAGGGTTACCTCTTTTGAGAAATTTTAAATATGATTTTAAATCTATATTTAGATCAATAATAGATTATAATTCCTTTTGTGCTACTTTGACAACCCTTTGGGCTTGTCACACTTTTGTTGTGTAAAGCTTAGATCCTTAGACCCTTTCTTTCAAGCTATAGATTCTCATTGTCCTTAATCTTAGCCTCTCTCCATGCTTTCATCACTAATTTTAACATGTTTATATATTTTTTAACATGTGATTCTATTTTTCTTGGCTCACTTATGAAATTATATCTTACTAATGAGATCGCATTGATTATGAAAGCTTTGAATGAAAAAATATTCTTTCTTTTTGTTTAGGGATTTGATTATCACCTTTCCCACTTTGTTGAACATTCTTACATTACCACTCCATGATTCTCATATTTTAAATATCCCTTATAAATAATAATCTTATTGTTCTTTCTTCTTATGATGAATTGACTATAAGCACATTTCCTTCATAGGATATATATTTAAAGATGAATACATTATGCCTTCTTGTGATACTATTTTTGCATGCCATATAGATTATATTTCTTCATGTTTTATATCTTAATATTAGCCTAATTATGATCACATGGATTTTGATAGTGATGAGTACATCCCTAGTGATGATGTACCTTCTAATATATCTTGTAGGACAAGAATCAATGATATAATCATATTTCGTACTCATGAAAATATTGTATTTCTTGATGATCCTTCTTTCTAATGATCTTATCCCAAAAAATTGTATATTTTAAATGATACATACTTTCTCATTTATGATGACATGATACATTATGTATCCTCCTCTAGGATTAGGTCCATATATACTTGTTAGTTTTGGATTACCTTTTAATGGTGACTACCCTAGCATTGCACATTGTATTGTTTATCCCTTTTCTTCTCTTCCCATATGTCATGATGATCCTTGGTGAACAATAATTTATCGGTTCTAAGGAATTTAATATTTTCTTATGTCTCAAGATGATGTAAAGGTGGTTGTAAATTATACATGCACATTGGGGTCATTCTTATATGCAATGAGATCACATTTTAATAGGTTTTTCTTCCTTAAAAGAGGTAATTAATTAAGTTGATAAATAAGGCAATAATTCATATCAAGGATTGAAAAAGAGTCATTAATTAAGATGAAATATCAAAAGTCAAGTGACACATCAGGGTGTAGATAATATTATCCAAATATCTTAAAGGAAAATTGCAATGGTAGCATTAATAGGAGAGGAGATTGGAGGTAACACTCATGTTGTAGAAGAGGTTCAAATTGAATATGTAAGTTGAGGAATAGGTATTGTGAAGTGATACATGATGATGATATTTTGTGTGTGCATAATTGCATTTTGATCATAATTCCATGTGGACATGATTATAAAGCCTTGAACCTTGATACAATCATTGTCAATGAATCAAGATATCATTTTTTGAAATTTCTTTACTTGTATTTTTTCTTTAAAATTTGTTGTCTAAGTAGATGTGTATATTACACAATGTGGGTAGTTAGTCTTTCATTAGGCCATGCCCTTAAAACTATATCAGTCATAGTTCTTCAAAAATTGAATCTACTAACTAACCCTAAAACCTAGAAATTAAAAAAATTGTAAAAAATATATAAAAATATATAAATTGGAAGGCACCTACCATGGAATATAGAAAATTAGCTCTCATGTAGGGATGAAGTGAAAAAGTCACTTTTTTTAGGTTGCTTGATGCGAGTATCTATTTTGGAGCAACATTGCCAATCATCCTTGTTGTGTACCCATTCTAAAATATGTACTTCTAGGATAAAATAAATATACATTTATAATAAGTACCCATTTAGGAACAAGATGCTAAACCATAACAAGTACTTAAATTCCAAATAGGTACAAGTTTAGGATCGGGATCCCTTCTCTAAACATTTGCTTATTTTTTATGAAACAAGTACCCATTTTGGTTGAGATTTTTTCTAAGCCTTACACTTCCACTAGAAGTGAAAGTTCTCACTCTCTCTTTTATCCACACCTCTTCAATATACAGTTTATAATTGATTTTTTTATCACTCCATTGAGAAATAGATAGGACTAGTAACCTTGAGTTGAGGCTCTCTAATGTAGAATTTCATCCACAATGCATGAAAAACATACCCACTAAAGGATGATTAAGCACTGCTATCTATGGACACCATGACACAAGTATCCCTTGATCTATATTTTTGTCAAGGAAACCCTCTAAAAAATCATGTACATTGTTATTTTCTTCTTTTTTATGATCACAATGAGCCACCCACATAAAATAATGCAATCTGGCCTTCAACCCAATGGCTATTGCTATGATATTTTCTTTAGGAAAGGATAGGGAAAATACCCAAGTGCTTGCTTTGTGTTGATCTAGTTTATACAATTTATTGTTTTGCAAAGATGTGTGCCAACATCTTGGTCTTATAGATTGTTTCCATCTAGGAAAAATGAGGGAATAAGAGGGCCTACTATCCTATTAGAATGACTGAATCCATGGATTGTATCTCAACCATTTCCAATTCATTAAAGGAGGTTCCTAATATCCATGTGGCGTGAGAAAAGGTATTGAATTGGTTCATCAATAGTCACAACAAGGATATATGTGTATTTGAAGGTTGTAGAAAGGATGGTATGTTTGGTTGACGTAGTTGTGGAAACCCTATTATTGCTATCACATCTCTCACATTCTTTGCTTAAAACTTTTCTTTCACTAAATACCAATATTATAAAGTGGAAGTCAATATTTAAAATTTTTAAAAAATAAAGAAAATATATGCTAATAAATAGCAAGAATTTTTTCCCAAAAACTTCAATATTATCTAGATATCTTATTATAACATTCCATTTTTTAACTCCATAACTTTTTTCAAAGAATTTATTTTTAAACTAAATCATTTTCAAAACTCTTTCAAAAATTATGGAAATAAGTTAATGTTAGTGTAAAATATAACAAGCTTACACTTATCTAAGGGATATAAGGGGAGAAAGTACAATCCACAATGAATGATGCTGAACTTTAATAATTTAGAGAAAGCCAATCATGGCAAGGGAGAAAGATTTGGATGTTACTTAGCAAATGACTAAAAAAGAAAAATATGGACACCATAATAAAATGGTGAATGAAAAGATCTACCAATTTTTTAAGCTCTATTTAAAAAAATTGAAGTTTAAAGCTTTTGGAGAATTAAAAGAACACAGAGCGCTGCCAGGACGTTTTAGTTACTCAAAGCCCTTTGTTTACAGGGGACTCGGCTTCCCAGTTACAAGTGCCATCATTTAATCTCTTCAATGGAAAGCTTCCCTAAATTTGCATTTGGTATAGCTAAACATTGCTAAATTGTCTCAATGAATGCTTTTAATCTATAATAAATAGGGATTGGGACGTAAATATCAAGATTTTAAGCGGCGTTGATATAAGAATGGAGAAAGCCACAGTTTACTCTTTCAGAAATCTTTACAGAAATTCCTGGATTAGAAATTGGATATTCAAACACATACACAGAGATTGCAGATTCCCTATCAACTCTTCTTCAGCAAAACCAGGCTATGGAAAAAGTTATGGAATCATGCCCACAAAAGATGTTATTATTACACAAATGGTTTATAAAAATACAGGTCAGTTGCTGACTGAAAGAGCACTTTAATCTCTCTGAAACATATGAAATACACATTGAATATGAAATATTAACTAAGAAAATATATTGGTAGTAGATACCCAGAATGCATATGTCGAGCTGCAGATCCTCCTCACAGAAAAATTATCTACGAAGCAAGTAGCGGCCAAGGGCAATTCCTTAGAAAATAGGCAGATTCAGAACCCCCTAAGACGGCATGAAACTGCACGGGAATTGATCAGTCTGATCGATAGCGGGAGTAGTTGTAGGGAACTCAGGTAGCACTGAAGTGGAACCCACAAGGGGAGTGAAGAAATCCACCGAAGCTCCCAAAAAAACTCTCTACTGAAATTGTGCTGTCCTCCGTCATAATTTGTGTTAGAGAAGAGCTCGATTGCTCCTCGCAGAGAGATAAAACCGTTCTAATCTGTTAAAGCCCCACTCCATAGCATTGCAAAACGCCAGGATAGGAGCAAACGTTATATTGAAATCGAAATGCGCGGGCAGAAATACTTAGTGACTTGTTGCTGCATTTTAATGGATTGGGCGGGACAGATTCAAAAAGTGAACTCAAATTTAACCGTACCAACTAGCAGTGATTGTAGCTGTGAAGAGTCAAAAGGACGCAACGGAAAACAGAACGGAAACAGGAAAGTTTTAGAGGGTCCCACACCAGCCACCTAGGCGGTCAGCGCTTAGTGTGTGATGGTTAAGCCCAGCCAATGTGATCTTATGGGACGTCACGGGCAGCATAATGCACAACGTGGATTTACCAAAAGACTTTAAAAGCTTTCATCAAAGCAATGAAGTGGCACGCAGCCCGTTTCGTAGGACCCCTCTTTGAGTGTGATCACATTGAAGCGCCATCAAAAGGGATGCATAATGAACACAAATGGAAGCATTGAAAAGGACTTTAAGAACTCTGGAAAATGCTTAGGAACTGCACAAACAATTTGGTCTCAGAGCACGCACATGAGAGGGGCCGACTAGTATGGTAAAGAGAAGTTTCCCACGGGTGTGGAAAGTTGTGGCAAGAGACATCTTTGTTTCAGAAAACTCGATAACTGCAATGTAAGATGTCTGCGCAGTAAGGATTTCAATGGTGATAAAAAACTCATCAAATTTTTCATTGATTGTTTTGCGCAAGGAGAAACAGCCAATACGCATGAAGTGCAATGCCATGAATGGGAGTGTATCAAATGAAGAAATGGAACCAGTAACAAGGGCGCCATTAAAAGAGATGAAAGAGCTCGAATACTGTTGGCATATGGTGTAAAGAGACATCAATATAAATGAGGGGGCGATCACTATTCTTACTACAGAGAATGGCCACCATGGAAGAGTGAGTGCCGCCATCAAAACCAGAAAGAATGAACACATGACAGGGTAAAAGTTAGGGCAAAGGGTAAAAGGGGCCAGAGATGAATCAACAGAGGACAAAAGATATAGAAATGCAGCTTCATCATGTCTGTTTCCCGCCAAATCGCCCAACAAAAATGCTGGACCTTTAAAACCCGCGTGATCAGCGAGAGAAAGGCACGTGGCACAGGTGGGCCCGGCAGGAATCGAATGCCCAGGTATAATTAAATGGTCCGATGAAAATGCTAAAGGCGATTTTATATTTCCTTTAAAGGGAAAAAGTTTTCTTTTAGGAAAATTTAAAGGGTTTGATAAAGTTAAATAAGCCATCATATTAGGAGAACATTTAAAACCAAATGTGTTGCCCGATGTAAAGTTTAATGGGCTTGCTTTTTAAAAGCAAAAGGTAAAATATGTTGGATGAAAATCAAATAAGCATAGAGTGAAAGTTAAAAGGCAAGCACGGGGAAAATGCAAGAGTGCTAAATGAAAGGTGGGCCCAAAGAGGTGAAATTTTTATTTTTGCCCGATATGTTTTTCTTGTGTAGGGGTTTTTTCACTTTTGTAAATTGAAATAACTTATTAGGGGCATGTATTTTAAATATGGTGGAATAAATGTACACAAGGGGCTATTCATAAAATGTTCTCTTTGCTAGGGATTAAATGCAAAAATGGCACGTGAATATGAATGACCGAGGGGAATATTTTGGGGCCACTAATTTATTAAAAGCTATGCTTTTAATACAAGGGCAAATATTTTAAAAGTGCAAAGGTAATATTGTACTTGGTTAAATTAAAATATTTGCAGCTCCAGCATAACAAAAGGGCAGAACTGAGTTTCCATGGGAACAAGGCAAATGTATTTTCACATAGTAAGTAAAATGGGGAGATTCTCCACATGGGCAAGTTTTGTGTTGCTCAATAACAGATTGCAAAGGTGGAAATTGGAGGAAAATTTAGTTTGTTAAAGAGAAGAGAGGAGAGAGTCTTGTCTAGTTTGATGATCAATGGTGGATGGAGTTTCCAGATAACATCTATGGATCATATTGATCTAAGGGCTGCTTCCATTTTTCTTTTATTCTCTTCTTCTCTCATTTGTAAAAGAATTCTGAGGTTTTGTATGGGGCTGGGTAGATAGATAATTGTTAAGTCAGTCATTTCTTGAGTCTGTAAGTTGTAAAATGTAGATTTCATGAGAAAATACATCCAACTTATACAAATAAATCATGAAAGTGTTTGCACATTCATGAATTCCAACAAATTGTCTCCATATCTGTACATCTTAGTCATATAAATTTAATAATATCAAGTATCTTTGGATTTGTCATCTCAATTTCCTTGAGATTGTGTTATTTGTTTATGGGTCTTTTTCAATGAAATGGTTAAATGCTTTGAGTAGATAATTGTGATTGAAGTGTGCAGGTTGGATTTGGTAAGCAAAATTTGATTGATAACAGGAGTGGGATTGTTGGTGTAAGACACTAATAGTTGATGCAAAACATTAACAATTTAAATCCATTGGTTGAGTTTAATCTGTTGATGAATTGGGCACTGATTTATCTTGCAGCTTAGTGCATCTCGGAAACAATTCTTAAATTCAAAATCATTTTAAATCCTTGTTGTTTGGTTGCGGTTTAGTGTTCTACTTCCCAATTGCTGAGTTAGTGTTAATGTACCAAAAACTTAGCCAGATTTGAGGTTATTAATGCTTTCCTTGGTGTCTTTTCATTGGGATTTATCTGCTATAAAAAGAAATGTCAGCGTGTATGATTGAATTAGGTTTTGGGCATTGTATAGGTTGACCCACCTTGGTCCTACAGTGCCAAAAGTGTAGAAGATTTCAGTCTTTGACTGAATCTTGTCAGTTCGCCAAATCTCCATTGAGTCTAATCATGAGACATTGGCTAAG
This sequence comes from Sequoia sempervirens, assembly GCA_007258455.2. Taxonomy (NCBI): domain Eukaryota; kingdom Viridiplantae; phylum Streptophyta; class Pinopsida; order Cupressales; family Cupressaceae; genus Sequoia; species Sequoia sempervirens. The sequence continues at coordinate 1,521 of VDFB02061358.1, read as the reverse complement.
TCTTTAAGATTCATCAGTCTGGTTCAATTTGGAACACTAACACTCTCTTGACCAATGCCTCTTCAATTTTAATCCCTTTTTCGATCATTTTTTCGAAGGTTGGGGGGCATTGCAATTCCAATCTATAACTCATCTCATCATTGAGGTTGTCAATAAATATTTCTATCTTTTCCTTTTCAGGTGTAGGATGAGAATATCATGCAAATAACCTTCTCCATTTTTACAAGAATACAAGGAACGATCCACCCTTCTTTTGTTTCAAGTTACAAACATCTTTCATGGTAATGTCATGTTGAATATTGTAAAAATATTGGGTGATGAACTTGTTGACCAATTCCTCAAAGATGTTAATTGGTGGGGTGAGTTTGGAGAACCATTCAAGACATTGTCCACCTAGACTTCATGGGAATAATCTCATTAATTATGTTTCCTCATATGCAAATTCAAGATTCATGGTTCTAAATTCCCTCACATGATCTATCAGATCAGTTTTCCCATTGTATTTGTCATATTTTGGGAATTCACAGTGTTTTGGAAAGGGGATCATGTGGATACTTTGATCAAACGGATATGGACAAATGTCTTGGATCAAGTATCATTTTGAGGTTCCTCTTTGCATATCAAGAATTTGTTGTTGAAGGTTCTTCATTTGGCGAGTTAGGGCAACCACTTGTTCGATTTATTTTTCAGGTTGTTTTGGAGGTGCTTTCAATTTATTTACATCAAAGTCTTCGGGTAAATTGACACCTTGTTTAGCTAGCATAAGGAGGTACTTTTTCCCATTTCTTTCAAAAATATTTTCTAAGCATTTGTGGAAATTGAGGTCTTGTTCAGCATGTTGGATATCTATGTTGGATATCTTCCTTAGTTATTTCTTCCCCTTTAGTGTCGTTGAGTCCATGGAAAGGATTCTCCTCAACCTCTGCCTTGGTGTTTTGAATTTCACTGTTTTGAGTCTCAATGATTGGAGTTTCAATGGATGGAGTTTCAATGGTTGGAATGGTTGGAGTTCCAAGGTTTGGCTCTTCAATGTTTTGATTTTCAAGTCCTTTTTCCTTGAGTTTTTTCTTTTGTAACCTTGTTTGAATGGGCATACAAATGTTATAGTTTTGACTAAACTTCTATCTAAGTTTGGAAGAGTACCAAGGATTACAACTAAGTCAAATAGAATGACAAATTCTAATGAGACTAAGTTTGATTTGACTATCTAGCTTCAGTTTGTGATGAGAGGATCATGATAAATCCTAATGATGAAACTAGGCTTAATAATCAAAGGTGTGGTAAGTTTGATGGTTTTGGCACTTTGAGATGTTAGATCTTGGTTTAGGTTGGAGAATTCCACTTGTAGAGGTCAATTTTAACAAGTTTAGACTCTAAGGTACCTAAGGAATGATTCTGGACTTGAGAATATTTTGAAATTTTGGTTCAAACTGTGAAATAGGGGACAAGTTTAACTTTCGATTTTTTGCATTTAATGGATGTGCTAAAATAGAGCCTGGATGCTCTAAAAGATTTGATAGA
>VDFB02061357.1:0-25013 GCA_007258455.2 Sequoia sempervirens | reverse complement strand
GCATACCATATCACTAAAAAATCTTCCACTATAAATTCAATCGATTAGTTCAAGAAAATATTAGCCTCGTGATGTAGATTGGATGGGTGAGTTGGCGAAAAACATGAATAATGGATGTAACTTCGAAATCTAATTTACCTCCGGTACACATTAGAAACAGCCATACTCGCCCAATCATGATCACTGGGCTGAAGAAAAACAGAGAAGAGAAGAGAAGATCTTGGGAAAGAGTTCTTGAAAGTCCAATCAACTACCATGAAAAAGAGTGCAATAACTTACCAACAGTTGCAGATCGGAATGTAGTCCATCCATCTACCACGCTTCTGTTGCCAGTGATCACAGTGGCGTTAATCCCATCTCCAAGCAGCATAATATTTGTCTTGTAACTAGGGATTTCTATATACTCCTCGTACACGCCCTCTGTTACATAGATCACATATCTGTCCAGGCTATTGTTTGGAGCGGCGCTGATGGCTTCCTTAATTGACGTATAATTACCACATTTTCAGCTAAAATGATATTATCATTACCGTCGTCTTGCAGAAGTCCTCTTCTATCGGCAGCGGACAACCACGACGGGAATTCTTCATGATTTGGATGACCTTCTTCTGACAACAAACGCCGGCTATGGTGTCTTCCCACAACAGAGATTTTCTTCACAAGCGCAAGAGAATTACTGAGAAGCCGCGACACGTTACGTAAATTGCCGCTGAATGTCGGTTGTCGACCTCCGCTGGCCTCCTGAAAACCTTCCAAGCAGGTGGCCTGGTTGGTGAGAGCTGCACTAAGCCAAGTCTCAACATCAAACGCCTGCCTCCACGCCAAAAAGTTACTGTTAGAGTTGCTGACATTTAACAGAGATTTCTCCAAATCATTTAAAGTCAGATCAAATAGCTGCGTGCAGTCTTGAAGAGCGCCGCGTTGTCGTGGGGAGACTGCCAACCGACTCAGTCGAGAAAGCAATTGGGAAACTTTTCGAGCTTCGACAATGGTCAGATTGAGAGCAATTCTTCCAAGATCTTTGGAGCCTCCCTGCCATGCCCTCGCAAACGTCGTCATGGCGGAGACGCAGAATGTGGGATCCAACGTCAAATTGCAGGCAGATTGAAGAGCATTGTGAGGCACTCCATCGCTCTTTATTTCGACAAACATTAAACAGACCGCGAAAAACGTAAGCATTAATTTCGAACAGGCCATGACAATCCTCCTTCTCAATTGACAAATTCTCTTCACGAGAAATAAAATCTGGCTAGGACGGTTTTATAGAAGATTGGTATGGAAAATTGAAGCATTAAATCCGCAAATGGTGTTTTATAGAAAATTGTTATGGAAAATTGAAGCGCCCAACCTAACCCAGACTCTCACCAACCTCTGTCCAGTTTCGCACAATCAAGTTGGCACCGCTGTCAATCAGCATAAATAAGTCAGCTTTGAAATATTAGAAGCACATTTCAACTAAGCGCGTTTGTCAGACGTTCCTCTGCAAGGAAGCAGACAAAAGATTTAATATATTTCTCTCACTACTGAAAGCTACTTCCGCAAACATGGCTTGTATTACAAATGACAGAGGATAGAGTAAGCCATGTTCATAGTCCAGAATCTGCTCATTTCGGAGAAGGAATTTTGACGTCTTCTATAATTTATTTGTCCAGTGAGACGATCCCACGCGTTATAACTCTGTACAGCATTGACTAATCAGCTCACCAGAATATATAAAAAGAGAAATTTCATCGCTAACATGAATTCAACAAAAAAAAAACATCAAATTAACATAAAATACCGTGCAATACACCATATTTAAAGCACAATATGGTGCCAACCGATGCGAAACCATAGCCTAAATGATTCAGAGATTCAGAGATTCTTGCAAGTTGCAACATTTTAAATAGTTGTGTTGACACAAATTAATAAAACATGCAAGAAAATAATTAATTGGGCGACTTGTTTGTACTTATTCAGATATTTTTTACGGTCATAGTCAATGATTTCGGCTTTAATTTGTCGTTAAATTCGAACTAGGTGGTTGTGTACAAAAGACACGTAGTACATCCAATACAAGTGCTCCAGTGAAGAGCATGCATGTGTAGGATGGGAAGACTTAAATCTGATAAGGGTAAGTGTTATCAGTGTTTCAAGATTTTGTTATCAGCGTCTTTAATTATTGTTGTTGTAGCAGCATGTTTTGTTATTATAGAACTGTTGTTATTATTGTCATTGTAGCAACATGTTTTGCTTTCTTTATACTCTATAATGGTGGCCTGGAATTGCTGTTTTTATTGCTGTTGTAGCAGCATGTTTTGCTATTTTTGTATGCTCTAATCGCAGCCTGTTTGGCACCACTGTGGTCTTTTTATGTTTTCTCTCTGATGTAATCTGATTTATGAACTTCTTTATCCAATTAAAAATAAATTAAAAAAAGTGTTATTCTCTAGTACAAGTGCTCCAATCGAGAAGTAATACTAAATCATATGTCTACCTTATAGACAAATTTTGATTTTTAATTTGTTATAATGTTTATTGAATCTTATAAATTCAAATTTTGTAAAGGAAAAATAAGCTTTTCTCTAAATTTATTATCTATCATTTATATTAGTGCTTGCAAATAAATATTTAGATAATAAAATTGAGGGTATATTATTGAAATATTAAATTTTAAATTAGAAAAGTAAATATAAAAGATAGATTATTTAGGTTTAAGAATGATGACAATAAATAAATTTGTTAATCTAAGAAAATCTAAATATTTCAAGACTGAAATGATAGATATATGTCTATACTTTGTCTAAGGATCATAATAGTCATCACCTCTATGAAGGGCCAAATCTATAGGTTTGGTTCATTTCCATGGCCATAGATATAATCTTTAGCCACAAAAGTGATATTGCATAATGCATAGTCCTACCTTTTGGTTCACTTGATTTGCCTCACTAATCTAACTATTAAGGAATGGTGATGCTTATAAACACTTAGAGAAGATCATGGGAATGCAAGGGTGATGATATGCTAGGTTAGCCCCCTAATACAACTAACTTTACAATCAATGAAACATTGAGGGAAACAATCTTTAGACATGCAAATGATGATGTACACTTGAGTTTATTTTAGTACTCCAAATGAACTATTCCTAGCATCCTTCTTTCTTAAATGTGAATATTGCTTGAATGTAATAGTATGATATATAAATGTTATTCAATTCCGTCAAATACAATAAATCATGCAAATATCTATGTAATGTCCCTTCCTATATTTTTCAATAAAAACAATAGATTTGCATATAAACAAAAATCTTCACCAACTAGATTCAAATAGCCATGATTTATAATATATTGGATACTGTGAATAACTAGTTATTCAACACATAAACTTGTACTACACAAATCAAACTTTCAAAATAACTTATAATGATTAAGATCTTATTTCTACAAAAAATAGGACTACTACATGATAGTCATTACAAAGGAAACAACAAAAAATACAATTGTGCAACAAAAAGTGCTCAAATGAAAAACTAAACTTTCCTACAACTCCTTGAATATCGAATGCACTCCCTGAGTGAGAATGACCTCAAGAACCAAAAAAAATTCTTCTTCTAATTCCAACAATCAATGGGATTTCGTCCACTAATCATAGTCTCCTATGGGTTTTCATCCACAAAAGATTTCTTGAACACAAAGTGTCGACAAGATGTCATAACATAAAATGGATCCTTACAATTGAAATGATTTCCTAGTGTTATATGCTACCCACCCAAAACAAAAAACTAGTTGGCCTAGACCCAAATAGGCACCAAGGCTCAAATTTGGATTCTACAAATTACATCTCAAGTCAAACTTATAGAATTCCCCATCAGAGGTTCAAAGTTTCTTCTTACTTTCAACTTGGCACAGGTTAGGTGGTAGCTTTGACCTCCAATCCTTGATGTTCACTAAGTTTTCTCCATCCTTTTTCTCCAACATGGGTCAAGCGATATCAGTGAACCCTAATCCCCAAAAGCCCTCTAACATGCATTGGGAAACAACTCCAATCCTTGACATTTGACAACTCTCCTACATGATTCAAGCCAAAATTTTGATCTCCAATCTCCAATGTCTCCTTGACATGAGTCAAGTGGTAGTCTCAATCCCAATCTCTAACATCTCTAGCTAGGAAAGAATTCTTTCAACTAATTAGAAACAACCATAAGCCCTGACCTCTAATAGATCCTTGTCATGGATCAAATAGTAGCTCTAATCCCTGAACTTTGATGACTCCTTGAGTGAATAGTCTTTCTTTTGATTTTGAAAAAGGTACATGACAAGTCCTCCCTCCCCAAGATTGCTTGTCCTCAAGCAATGCATATTGGGATACTCAAGTATCTTAGTGTAATGTCATAAAATTGTATCCCTTGTAATTTCACATACATTCTTGTATCCACTTTAGTGTCCACTCCCTTAGTAGTTGTTTAGGCTCATTTTAGCCCTTGCATCAGCCTTTTCCCCCTCTCAGAATGCTCAAGACCCCTTTTTAGTAGCTACCTTCACAGGTCAGCTTTGTGTCAAACCTGGTGCTTTTCTTGTTCTCATCCTTTTGTAGTGTGATGTGTCTAGACACTAGCACACCATTGTAGATGTTTACGTGTTCCACTAGTGTCCTGTGACATTTTGACATTCAAACAATTATTTCTAAGTTCCTTTCCACTTGTCAATTACTTTTTTCAATGGTAACAACCCGAAATACCTTGTAACATCTTGGGAACCTTCTTTTCCCTCCTATTCTCCTTTTAAAAGTGGTCTTTTCAATCCATTTTGGTCTTCTTGGGTTCTATCTTGAACTCTCTTCTCCTTTCTTGGACTTTCTCTCTCTTTTCTCACTCTCTCAAACTTGCACAACTCTCCACAACTTGCTACAACAACACTCTCTAAAGCTCTTACAACACTCTTTGCAACTCTCTTGGCTCTCATAGCTCTATCCCTCTCCTTGGATTCCTCCATGATGGGAGAGCATTGAATACCAAGCCAATTACCTATTGTGAGGTATGTGGCGATCATGATAGGTCACAGTATTTACTTTACCAACAGAGGAAATTTGGTGTCTACAACTGCAATCTATGTTACACATGATATGGTGGTGAATGGAAAATACTACGATTTGTGTGAGTTTCCCAGGAAACAACTTATGGAGAACTTGAGCCAGACTAAGACAAAGAAATATCCATTCAAGTTTGGAACCTTGATAGTCTCTTTACTATTTTACTTTCTGAGAGAGCTACCTAGGAGGAAAAACATGGTATGGGATACTAGCAAACTGGTAGCACATCAAATCTTTGATTACTTGAGAAATATTGGAGATTTCAAGGCACAGGGTGATGTTCTGATTGCATTTTTCATGGTTTTTCAAAATAACATGCATGATAGAAATAGAATTCCAAAGATTTTAGTAGTTAAATATGTGAATGTTATAACTTTCTTGGTATCCACTGATGAGTACATTATAGAGGAAATAAAACCTAGGACTCTATGGATAGAGCCTCTAGGGTACGAGATTGATGAACAAATGGTTGGGTGTCTCATTAAGATACTGCTAAATAGCCCCAAGAATCCCACATAGCCTCAACATGGTACATACAAAGACAAGTCAACTAAAGTGTTATTGGAAACTTTTGCATCTCAAAGAGCAAAAGGGGTAAATAAAAATGTTGAAGAATATTTTAAATTGCATACACTTTCTAAGGATGATGTTCATCTAGGTTAAGGGAAGTTGCAGCAGAGAAGAAGGCCAAAGTAGTTGAAGTGCCCTTCAGACCTAGAAAATCAGGAATATCATCTTCCACTACTACCTCTGCAACACCCGGTGCAACTATAGTAGTAAAAGAAAAGAAGGTAGAACACAGTGCTCTAGTAGCAATTAATGTATCTGCTTCCACCGAAACCAACACCTGAGCTTCTAAGAGGAAGAATATACCCCCTGTTACACCTTCTACCCCCTTCGAAGAAATAATAAAATAGAAGGAAAGTAGAAAAAGGAACCTAAGTGATTTTGTGCAAGAGGAGATTGACCTTGGCTTGCGAGAAGAAAGACAGTTGAAAATTAATAGAAGAAGCAATGTCTCCACCAGCAATGAAGATACACCACAAATTGTTGGAACATAAAATGTTGTGGACTCGTCTGATGAAGAGGAGATGGAGGAAGAAAAGAATTCTTTCGCAATTCATGTGCATGAGAAGAAGGGTGAAAAAGGCACATCAGAGCCTATAGAGTAAAAGCCCCACTCTCCTCCAGTAAGAGACCACTCACCTTTGAAATTGGAGCCTCTAGTAAATAATATGATAGAATTTGATGATTTTCTAGCTACTGCTAAATTGTTTGATGAGGCTAATGAAGAGGATACGAAAACAATTATAAATTTTTTTATTCAATACATGATTATTTTTTATAAGAGTATGGAAGATATAAGAAAGGTGACTGACAATGTATGGAAAGCTTTAGTACAAAGAAGGCATGAAGTTGTAAATATTGATGACAAGATTAAGTCTGATGCCTTGAACACATATGGATCCTCTCTCTTTAAGGATGATACTACTACCCTATTAACAAAATATTCTAAGAGGTTCAAAGTTAAACAGAGAGACACCATTCTCATGACAAGAGAAAAAGGTAGCGCGGAAAGGGTTGAAGCTAGAAACTTTTGCCATAGTGAAAGACATGGCTGAGAAAATTGGGATGAGTGTTGTTTCTTCATCTCATACAACTCAAGTACAGGAGCTTGATAAAGTCAAAATCATTGACTTAGAAGAAGTGATTCCCCCTACTACCAGTTTACCTATTTTCAAAGAAGTAAAGACATCACATTTGGATAAGGTTGATGATATGCATGCTTCTTTGGATACATCTGCTCCTTTGAAAGACACAAAGGATACAACTAGGGAACATGCTGAAGATCATTATAACAATGATACCAATGACAATCCACAAGAACATCATGAGAATACCAAAAAAAATGGTGAAGAAGATTAAAATGATGGAGAAAGAAAGCAAAGATGGAAAGAGTGATGATAGAAAGGATGATGAGGACAAGAAGGAGAAAGAAAATAAAGACAAACCATCAGAAAATCTCTTCAAAGAGGAAGAAGAGGAATCTCTAAAGACAAGGAAGAAAGATAGGTTGGATGAAGTGAAGAAGAATCTCTAAAGACAATTGAGCCATCAAAGCCATCCAGAGAATCATCTGGAAGTACTCTTAAGGGTCTTTTGTCAAGGAAAGTTAGGATTCAACCTATGCTTCCACTTCAGTTGATTCAACTTCCATCGCATCCAAGCTATGTGGATCTGAGTAAGATAACACTAGTTTAGAGGATAGAGACTTGTACTACTTTTCTTGACTCTAGTAAAAAGGAAATTATTCAAACTCATCAAAAAGGGATTAAATTGATAAATGATGCCATCAAGGCTTTGCAGGATACAACTCCCAGTGCTACAATTGATGACTCCTTAGCTCCTATTAAGAACCTAAAGTTCTTGGTTGATTCACTCAAAGAATATACCTCTAGTTTAAAGGAGAAAATAGTAAAAGAGGTTGATTCAAGGGTTTTGGAGAAAATATTATTGGTACTACAAGATAAATATGTAACCACACACAATATGGCATTGCAATGTTTAAAAGAGACAAAGGAATGTGAAGAGGAAGCTCAAATTTATTGTTTGTTTATTGCATGTGGTGGTCAGATGCCACTTGAAGTATCAAAGACTTAATGGACTCAATAGAGTCACAACTTGTAACTTCCTCTGAAAACTACAACATTGCAGACAGAGATTATGCCTCCTAGACTTCCATTTCAGACCTACATAACAAGTTTTTCACCTTACAAAGGAAAAAAGAGGATGTAATAAGGTGGTTTGGACAACTTGGAGATCTAGTGAAGTCCAAACATATTTCAGTTTCAAGTGCCTTGGTGGATGCAAAAAAAATGACAAGATAAATCTTAATCCATCCACTCTGGAAGAAGGTGAAGAGAGCTTAGTAGAGCTAGAATCATTGCACAAAGCACTTTTCAGAGCGAAGGGGATCTGGGATGATTGAAAACTTGCTTGGGAAGCCATTCTCAAGGAATTAGAAGGTGCCTCCAGTTCTGGTTAAATTTTATTTTCTCTTTTGTTATTTCAGTTTATTTTGCAAATTTATCTCTACCACACCCTTTGTCCTTCGTGTCAAAGTGGGAGAAGTTTTGGTGTGGGAGAAATTATGAGAAGTTTTGAAGTTTTAGAGAAGTTGTGATGTATATTTGAAAGGGGGAGTTCACACAGTTTGGGTTTACAATTTTGAACATAGTTTTTGAAGATCCATTTTTGGCACATGTTGCCATCAATGAAAAAGCAGGATATTGTTGGAAGAATGAAGATGAACACTTTCAATGTGTTTTCATTGATGCCAACATCGTTTGGCGATAGTTTTGTCTTATCTAGTAAATAGTGTTTTTGTTACTTTGATTTGGTAATTTGGTTCGGAATTGCTCATAGTAGAAGATTGCAATGTATGGTTTCATTATGTTATTCAGGACTATTAAACACATCTATGAACAATTTTTTAGCATTTTTGGTTGAATGGGCTGAAAGATAAAAATGAAAAAAGTTCGGCATATAGTATCCTACTCAAGAATTGTGCATATCATCAAGTCTTCTCCAGGCTGACATGAACAAGTGGCATGAAGATTGATATGTTGTGTAAATTTCAAAGAGATCCTTTCTAGGTCCATCTCAACCTAAAATTATGCCTTGCACATTTTGGTTTGAGCACGAAAGGAACTTTGATTCAATTTTTGATCTGACAAGCTATTTTTGAATTAAGTATGTGTACATCTAATTAGGCTGACCTAATTGATGTGTGAAGATGCAATAGTATATATAGATGGGTATGTGCAGGATCATCATGGAAAAAATAGGCCCTTAAATGGCAAAAAAATTAGAAAAATTACAGTTAGGCAACTTGACATAAAAATTTGAATAAGTTATCTATATAATTTCAAAAATATGTAAGAATAGAATTTGTAGAAAATTTAATGTAGTTTCTAAACTACTAGGTTTATTTAGAAAATCAAAAAATCTATTTGGTGAAAATTTGAAATTTCAATGCAGTAGTACTTAAATTTCAGGGAAAAATAAGAAGTAGGTGTCCGGACCACCCTAACCACAATAAAATGATAAAAAATTTATAATATTTTATAAATAAGTAGATGACTCATATCCCCATGTGATGCATATTTTTGTGTAATTTGTTTCCAATTAAATAACTAATTATGAATTTTTTATTACAACTTTTAAAAATATAAAAACTTGTATGTCCAACCACCTTAACTTGGTCAAAACTTCATGAAATTTTTTTTTTTTTAATCCTATAGTATGTGAAGCATAGAATGTGACGCATAGAATGTGACTCATGTTTTGGATTCAAAAAATGTGATACTATTTGAAAGCTATAGATGTTTTTCAATCAGCCTATCAATCAAGACTTTAGTCATAATTGAAATAGAAAATGAATAATAATTATTTATTAAATTCAAAGTGAAGCATAATTTATATTAGTGGAAATATGAGAATATCCTTTACAAACCATTTTCATTTCATCAATTTTGGGTAAAAAAAAAGTCGTCAACCACATACCCTACAAATACCCATCATATTGCCACTTTTTGGCCCACCATGATCCTGCACATACCCATATGAAACACTTTTGTATTGAAGATATGAGATATACGTGATGTGCGACAAATGATGATGTGTGATAGTGTGCGAACTTATATGTATGAGTTTTGTATCAAGGTAGAATTGTAGTATATGTTGTACGACTGCAAACCAGTGCAGTTTTTTGCATTTCAGAGCTTAATTGGATTTGAATTTAGCACATGAAAGGTGTATTCTATTAGTTTTTTTTGCAATGAGCCACACTCCATTTTGTAATCATTTTAGGCTGTGATTCTTCAAGGATAGTGTTTCTTGGCAGTGTTCCCTTGTAATATCTTATAACTAGTTATAATATATTGTGAGCTAATCCTCACTGTGGTTTTTCCTATTTTGGGTTTTCCACGTAAAGATCCAGGTGTTTATATGTTATTTGGTGTTATGATCTCTTTCATGTCTTTACTTACAATTGTAGTTAGATGTGCTTTAATGTTTGGATGGTTTATAGTTGAATTGTTTAATAGAATAATGATTCACCCCCCTCTCAATATTCTGGGTGTTCAACATTTGGTATGTCACTTTTGACAAGAACCCCACAAATAGAATGAAATATTTTAGGAGATGGGTTAGCTAGAGTCACATAGATGACTGGTCTCTTAGGATTTTAAGGGGTATCAAGGACTACAACTACATTTACAGACTCTTCAACTTGTAAAGAAGTTTGTGATGAAGAAGTTTGTTTAACGAATATTTGAGTAGAAGGAGATTCTTCTAAGAAATCATCTAGAGCATCATCCAACATATCAAAATATTATTTAGAAAAAGCATTATCAAAAGCATTAAAGTTTTGAAGAAAAGATCTAACATGATTTCATTCACGTCAGGTTCACCAAAATGTAAAGGAGGGGATTCACTACCCTCAAGATGGTAGGGTCTCAAGGAGAAAATAGCCCTTGATTACCTCGAGGATCAAAGCTCGAGTGATGAGATAAAGATTGAAGAATATTTACACAAATTTAATCAAATAACGTTAAACTACTAATGACAAGAAAGATAAAATCACTTAATTATAGAGATAAACAACATAATTAAAATTTCTAGTATATTGAAATAGAAAGATCATAAGACACAAATTTTACCCTCAAGAGGCTTAAGCCTTAGTTATGGATGACAACATGCCATGGGGACGTATGCACCTTGCACTATCGTCTCTGGTAGAATAAAGAATAAAACCCTTGTATCTGAAGCATCTAGCTTGTCAAACCTATACATCTACACACAAACAAGACAAGAAAAATGTTGGAGGAAGTTTCCTATTTTGCCTTAGTCAAACCCCTGTTTTGGTGTTTCCACCTCCATGGGTAGCCAAATAGATAGAGATAGACAAAAATATATAAATCAAAATATGTGTGATAGAAACAAACCCCACAAAGGAGGAGAACCCCTATCAAGATAATAAATATGTGCAATAGAATCAAACCTTGCAAGAAGGAGAACCCCTATTACAAATAAAGTAGATGAGATCAAATAGATACTAGCAATCGCACCTTGATGTGCAATGTGTATGCCGAAGAGGTGTGGAAGGTCAATTAGGGAAAAATATAGTTTTTTTTTTTTTGCATACATTTGTGTAATACATGAGATCAATTGATAGGTCATTTTAAAATTATTATTATTAGTATTATTATTATTATTATTATTAATTTTATTTTATATTATTTTTTATTTTATGTAGTACATATAGTTTTTATAAATTAATTTTATTTGATTAATATAGAAATAAATAAATTAAATTAATTATAATAATTTCATATTTATATTTAATATTTTGTATTAAAGAATATAATATTTATTATTATTATTTATTTTATTTTATTTTATGTAGTACATATATTTTTATTTTTCCTAATCTATCGAAAGATCACTTAAATTATGATATTTTTTATAAATTAATTTAATTTGATTAATATAATTATATATAATTTAATCTCTATTATATAAAATATACAATATATTAATTATATTTTTTATTAATCAAGAATATAATAAAAATATAATAATTAATAATTAATAATTATAAAAAAATTATGTATATATTTAATAATTTTGTTAAAAATATAATATATAATAATAATAATAATAATAATAATAATAATAAATAATATAATTACATATTTACAATTATTTTTTATTATATAAAATTTTTAATTTACATTATATTAATTATGCTAATATACACTTTACTACGTAGGGTAAAGGATGCAATAATGTTAAAACCTAAATGTGCTCAGTATTAGGATCTTGGCCGTAATTTTCATTTTTTTACTATAACCTTTAAAAAAACACCCTTTCTTAAAGAGAAAAACTAATTGACGTAATTAACCTAGATTTATATTAAGAAAAATATTAACCTTTTACAATATTCTTATCAAATATGAGTGTTTATCTATAAAACATATTGTTCAAATATTACTTTTCTAAGCCAGCGAAATGCTCCGCACATACAGAAGATGAAAGAGAGACACATAGATAAGCACAAAAACCCTCGCCGAACCCTTATTTTGAGGTTGCAACTCACCAAACTGAAGTAGTCAAAGGCCAATACCTTTGGAGGAGTGGAAACCAATATCGGTGGCAGTAAAAGGTGGATATTTAAATTATGAACGGTTGAGATTCAATGAAGCACCTTGCCAGGCTTCTCAAGTAATTTCGTTCGTTCATGTGAAAATGAGTTCGTATAACTCATATAGGACACACCTTCAGTGTAAATATCAAATAGACAAGACAAGAAGACAAGAGAACATAACCATCAGCCTATGGCTCCCATCTTAGCTTGATAAACATGATAAACTTGCATGCAATAGAGCCTTGACTGCTTCTTGAGGAAGAAATTTAGCAAAGATTTTCTATGAAGAATGAGAGATCAAGGAGTGAAAAGAATAAAATAGAATGAAGAATGGGAGTGAAAAATGGATTTTTGTGAGGTTGCATGGGAAAGAGGAGTTGTTAAATCTACGTTTCTACCACAATGACACATGCCATAGGCAAAGGACATAAAATATTCTCATTTAAGTCTCAAAAAATTTAGGGACACTAGTGCATCATGGATATGTCTACACATCGCATAAGTGTCCTACTCAAAACTTTGCAAGAATGAGGAATTCAGGGTATTAGTGCTTCATCATTGTTTCCTATGAAGTTGGATTCATGAAATCCCAACTTAAATAGGTTTTTGTCATAAATTTTGTGGGCTAGATGCGCAAGTATGAAATTTCCACAAGGTGCAATTTTATGGCACTATAGTTGTGAACCACCAAAACCTTTCCATCACTTCAGATCCAAACAAATAAACTTAAATCAAACTCCAAGAAAAACTTCCACTTATTGCAGATAGACATTTTTTATGCTCTAATACAAAATGAAGAGTTTTAAAGATTGATATATGGGTGATCCCACAATACTAGTTTACAATTTGGCCAAACTGGACACTGAACTAATTTTTTCCAACTAAATCTTCACTTCCGGACACCTATAGCGGCTAAACTGTGAGGAATTTGAAGATGATGCAAACTATTGATTTGTGACATTTTTTCTATAGATTCTATATATTTTTTTTTCAAAATTTCTAGAATCAGATTACACTTCTTTTTCCATCTCCTTCGAAAACTAGTTTTTTCAGTAAACACCATTTTTAAGGAGTGACGCTCACTGTATAACACATAACTTTTTTTCCATGAAGGATAAAATTCTATTTTTTTTGAATTTAGATTTCTGACTACGATATCTAGTGCTTCTAATTGGTTTCATAGTGTTTTATTGAATATTTTTTCCTTAATCAAGTTTCAAAGTCAAACCAATTACAATTCAGAAATAGGTGGACTGTATAACACATAACTTTTTTTGTATGTATCGAACTTCAATTTTTATGTTTTTTGGATCAAGGACTTCAATATTTGGTGCACTCATATTTTTCAAAAAAAAAAGGTATAATCTTCTATTTTTCCACATGTGCAGAACAGGGAGCTTGATTTTCAATGAAAAACCTACATTCACAAGAAATAAAAAATAAATATAATAATTTAATTTAATTTACTTAAAATTATACATTTTGGGAAGCTTTATAATAAAGACTACATACTTACAAAAAATAAATTTTAAATGAGTACATTTGATTCCCCAAAAGGTAAATCAAAAGTGGTTTTTTATCAACATTTTGATAGGTATAAAGGAGACTCCATTATAGGTATGGTTTAAAAATAGCGGGGTTCTATCCAAAGGGGTTTGATCTAAGGTAGTTTGATCAAACCCTCTTCAATTGAAATGCTTTAAATGGAACTTTTTAGGGCTTAAATCATTATATTTTCTAAAAATATGTGATTTCAACAAAAATCAAAATCTCTCAGAAATTGTAAACCAAATTTGTGGGATCACCCATATTTTATTTGATGATCACCAATACATATATACAAGCACAGAGGAAATAGTTGAATAAATAGATTAATTGCATCTTCAACTACATTCACCCACTTCCAGTATAACAATGTAATATAACTAATTATGCTAACAAAATGTATCTTTGGAGATACTTTTAATAGTCACAATTTATACATCCTTTCATGGTGGTTGTTTTCATAACCTCTTACATTTCCACACATAATATTTCATGCATTATATTCCTTACATGATTGTATCACTCATATCTTTACATTGAACCATGATTAAGGATTGAATAAGTAATTTTTCTCATATTTTTAATAAATTTTAGCAAGTCATTAGTTTTTATCTCCCTCGCTTTCCTTCTTTCATTTTTTTTTTTTTTTCCCTTCTACCTTTTGCACTTTTTTAAATATTAGTTAGAATAAGTTCTAATTAATTTTAGTTTTATTATTATCTTTTATTTCTTGACCTAAACTTATCTTATGACCACCTATTTACTTTCCTACTAAGCCCCTTCTTAATGTTGGAGAATGTCAAGATCAAGAGGATGAAACAAACTTCCACAAATGAGCAAAATAAGCAAAATAGCATGTTTATCAATATAAAATGAAGAGTGTACTATAAACAATTAATGGGAAAAAAAGTAGTTAGTAGAAAAAGTTGAATGCCAAAAAGGGAAATAATGGCGGAGTGAAGGTGATGAAGAAGAAAAAAACAAAACTCTCACCATAACACGCATATTCCGGATTACACCAAACTCCATAAATCTTTAAAACTAAAATCGACAATAACTAGTGTTGATTTTAAAATCGATTTACAATTGCTTGATATCAACTCTCTACCTCTCAAGTTTATTCAAATTTGAAAACAAAAAAATAACTTTATTTTTGTTTCTTGAAAGTTACATTACATATCAGGCAACTTTAATGCCTCTCGAACTTCCAACTCTTCATCTTCACAACCACATTCTCTGGTTCTTTGCACCTCCATGCTTCGCCTCCTTTCTATCTGCGCGCGTTGAATCCTTACATTGGCCTTTACTTTAGTTCGATACAAATCCCATACGTTCACTGCACTCCGCGTTCCTATCTCAACGTAGCCTTCTTCCTTAGTCTTTCAAATCTGCACCCTATATGTCTCCATTCGATAGCTAAAGCAAGCAATAACTTCTTTTACCCGCCTTTCTACCCTCCTTGTGTGGTCTCTTCCAATCTCTTAAACACTGGTATCCTAAATTCAATTTACTGCCTTCACACTTCCTTGGAATCTACCACAATGTGCTTCCAATCCAATCGCATTCCACTCCATCTTTTATTTGCATTTAAAATTGCTGATTCTTCCTCTTTCAAAAATGGTTCTTCTCCCACATGCGTCCATATTTATTCATTTCTCTGCTTTTTCCTATCGTATTGGGGTATACATAAATGACATATCCAAATGATCTATGTCCCACGCTCACAATCTATATACTTCCATGTAACACATCCACATCATCTAGCACGTGCCGCCAATAATCCAACTTGTCCAGCTTGGGCTAGACAAGTGCACCTGAATATGCCTCTACATACGGCCTACCTAGTGGTCTAGCCCTGGAACACTCTGGCCTCATAACTGCAATATGCTCCCATGCCCAGATTTAGAGTAGAGTCACACCACTGGCCAAACTTGTTGATCCTCGGTAGACCACCTGATGTAGATCATGATACAAATGAGCTAAAATGCAACTCCCCCAAGCATACCTTTGTAGTTGAGTCACCATCCACTCCAGCATCCTCCCCTAACCAACTGAAAATCCCTTCGACCGATGGTCCGGTCCAAGGAAGCCTCTAATAAATGCAACCAACACAGCAACTAAGGTTGGATATCTACTGAAATCCACCCATGACACCTAATATCCTACTATGGACATATCACCATAGACCCTCCTCAGTGCCTTAGTCCCTCCTATCTCCTTGTGGTTATAAACCACAAGGGCACCTACCACAGGAATCCCTAGAATCACGTACACATCCTCGGGTGTCACGGTCATCTCACCAGTTGACAAATGAAAGGTGTTATGATCAGAGTGCCACCTCTCTGCCAATGTAGTCAACAATCTCCTATTGACTCAAATCCCTCGCGAGATAGTCAATAACGATCCTAGTCCACAGGAACCTATCCACTGTATCTTTGCTGGAGTCAGCTCTCCTAGGTACCCATCCCAACATATCGGGAAATGCTCTCTAATTTGGAGGTTGTTGAAAACCTCCTATTTTTTTGTCATCACAAGGACAATTAATTAGACTCATACCGATGACTCATATCATGTGCTTTATCTATCAAGTGAACTATATCAGTGAACCATATCAAATTAATCATAGAATCATATCAACACATCATATCAGTGACCCATATTAGTGACCCATATCATACAATCAATCAGATCATGCAATCACTGCTACATCTATCTATCTAACTATCAAATCAATCTACTCTATCATCATATTACTATTTGGTTTCCATCATAGAAAGAAAATTTATCATAAATTTACTCTCTATTTGTCATTTATGAGAAGCAAAGTTATCACACAACCAGTCAATCAGTCCATCAATCTACTCTTTGTCTTCTATTTTTGAGAAGCAAAGTTATCAATTAATCATCAGATTTTTCTATCATTTATATCCATATCAGCATGATGACAAAATAATTTCTCTATCTATTGACCAAGGAAGCAATGTATACACCATCATTTTTTTCATCACAATCGCATTCTGCTAAAATTTTCCTAGATGCGCTAATCTGTGCCTCTGATGCGCTAAAACGCAAAAGCGCTACAGTTTATCTCAAAAGTGCTAAAACTCTGTATGTGTGCTTTTGCACCCTAAAAGTGCTAAAGTTTTTCCTATAAGTGCTAAAACCCTATATGCACTAAGATACCCCGTGGATGTGCTACTTCATACCCTAGATGCGCTAACACACCTCTGTTGCAGCCAACCCCTAAATGCGCGACTCTATGCCCTATATGCGCTAAAGTTTTCTAGCTGGACTTCAACCCTAGAAGCGCTAATCTACACTTTGTATGTGCTAGAATAACTAATTTTACCTACACCTGTATGCACTAAAGAACACCCTATATGCGCTACGAAAAGTTTCAAATGCACTAAAACAGATAGGCAGATGTGCTAAAACGTTACTTTTTTAACTAAATCTGCATGAAAAAGTTTGAAAATCAATCAAAAACACAAAAAAATTGACTCATAAAGGGTTCAATCGACTCACTGGTAGTCTATACGTGGCTAGTCTCTGGAATCGGTGGACCCGCTCAAATCTATGTGTGTGAAATGGAATCGGCATCTCGCTATGTCACTATCAGAGCATAAAAACCACTGTAGTAAAAGGGTGCAAATGATTTTCACTTTTACCCCTTTTACCTTATATGGGTCATTTTAGGTGGGTTTTTGGGGGCTTTTACTTTATTTTTACACTAGGGGCATCTTTTACATCAATTATCGAGAGCTAAATCACTAATTACCAACATAGTGTCATCATCCTATCAAGTTGTTTATCCCATTTTTGAAATTCATATCATCATCCGTGATTTACCTCCTGAGGGGGCATCATCAGCATCAGCATCAAAAACATATCAGGGGCAAAAAATTTATTTGCTTTCAAGTAATGCGTTTCACACATCACTTCAAAGAGGGGAAAAATGTATGTGCATGAAATTGGTCACGTCTAAGTAATCCTGACATTTAATTAAATATTTATTATTTAATTAATTTCTCTAAAGTCTTCTACATGTAATTAAATTTAATCAATTTAATTATATTGTTCATTCATTTTATTCTCCCACCATAATTGAATAAATTTATTTTATTTGATTATTTCACATGTCTACTTGATTAATTAAATAAATACATTTTATTTATTTAAATTAATTATCATGTTTTGAATTTAATTAAATCTTTTTAATTAAATTTAAACATTTCTTTTCTTCTATTTAAAACTTTCTTCTAATTAATTAAATATCTTATTTAATTAATTTGATAACACATGTCATTTCTTCAAATCTAATTAAATACTTTATTTAATTAAAGATCTTTTTCTTTCTTCAAATCATAATTAGATATTTCATTTAATTATGAAATCTTCTGATTTCCTCAAAAATCTTAATTAAATATTTATTTAATTAAGAAAAATCTACACGGACCCATAAATAAATAATTGAATTTGATAATTCATTATTTATCTTCTCAATATCTTTCCATTATCTTCTAAAAAAGATGATTTTTTAAATCATCTTATCTTATCTCTTCCATAAAAATGGAAAAATCCTGCTTTATTCATTTTCTTCTATTTTTCTCTCTAGTGTCACCCATCTTCGACCGTTCGATCTGTCAGGAATTATCATAGCCATTGATCAACTCAGCCAATCAAAATCCTTGAAAAACTCTATAAATACATGTACGAATCCAAGCATTGGTTAAACACATACACACATACACACGAACACACGTATACTCAGTGATATACATACACACACAAGCAATTACGCTTATGCATTTGCATCTTTAGCAATAATCTTGCATCTTAGTATAGTATGCATTTTAATTTTAATCTCATTCTCTAGTAGTCCATTTCATTGAGCTTGGCATACAAAATCTGAGAGCAACTTGAATCAACGAAACGTTGGAGATAGAGAGCAATATAACAACTTTGAAGAAGCTGCCATAAAGAGTTTGTTTATTTTTCTTTTAGTTTCTTTGATATAAGGTTTTATTGTATGTTTTTTGAATTCTTTATAACAGACATATTTTCATACACACAATTATCATTAGCAATCATCATAACATCTCGCTCTTTAGGTTGTTATTCTAACAGTCATAGTGCATACATAATCTAAGAGCTACTTTGATTTAATGAATCCTTGAGGATAGAGAAGAATGGGACGACATTGAGAGATTTCTTGCTTTAATTTGATTATTGTGTTTGAATTCTCTAATAGAATGTCTCATTGATTGTGTCGTATTACTTATTTCACATTCACATACTTTACAATACATACACGATACATCTATAATACTTCAATCACTAGAACATAGACGAGGAGATGCGATAGAAGAAGTAGTTGGTTTTTGCTGGTGGCCCATGTCAATAGAAGGAAACACATGTTCTCCTCTTTCCTCCTTACTGTGGTCACTAAAATAATCATCAATTGGATTGGAGTTAAATCTCCCTCTGATGCAATTCTTATTTATTTTTAATTGTTC
The DNA here is from genome assembly GCA_007258455.2 of Sequoia sempervirens. Lineage (NCBI taxonomy): Eukaryota > Viridiplantae > Streptophyta > Pinopsida > Cupressales > Cupressaceae > Sequoia > Sequoia sempervirens. Next base: position 5,675 of record VDFB02061357.1, on the reverse strand, counting down.
TAATGAAGATTGCAAATTTCTATGACATAGTAGAAGTTGGTTTAAAGGTGTCATGCCCTAAAATTTTCAACAAAAAAATCCAAGATTTTTTTTTTTTAAAACACAATTAGCAAGTCAATTTACACTCTTTTGAAGTGAGGCACTAACATGCTGAACACATATTTTTGATAAGAAATATATTGTTTACTTAAGCCTCGCTAAAGACTAGAACTACAGAGGGTTACAAGTCATTCTAGGCTCAAATAAAGTTGGGATCTTGCCCCCAAAGTTGACACTTATAACATCAATTAATGATAATGATGCTATGATGATTGCTAATGATAATGATACTATGATACCAATTAGTATTGATCAACTCTACTTTCCCCTTCGTTTATTGATCTAATGATAACATATGATTAGTTCTCATGAGATTAATAATAACTTACTTGATTAGGAAGAGATAATATTTTTGACATTATGGATATTTATTGATACTTTACATAATTCCTTGTGGAGAATTAAATACTGGGTCACCTCAGAGTGAGCCCCACCAGAGCTACTCATAGTTATCAATTATTATCATTTATCATTGTAGAGTAGGGATGGTAAATAACTGGTTATGTAATAATAAGTTTTGTCTTATTCTAAAATTATTTTCCAACATTACATGATCCCAAACAGGATTACAGACTTGACTGATAACAACATCACTGGCCTTAACATAACAACCTCAATATCCCTTTTCCAAGGGCCCTAACTCCTGCTAGCACATATATTACCACTATTCTCCCATGACATCATTATGTTTTCCCTTAGTAATCTTAGTATTATAGTCCTTGGTGGTAGTATTATTGAATCACATTGATATCAACACTCCTAAATGTTATATTCTCACGCACTTTAATAATTAATAGTATTTAAATTAAAAGAATATTATCAATAGTAATATTATTAGTTCCTGCCGGTAGGCAAGAATACTATTGCATTCGCCCGAATGCTTTTCTCGGGCAGCATCGACCAATCACATTTCGGCATTTAACATATTACTTATTTTTTTGTATAGTTTGAATTTGGAGAGCTATTTTTTATATTGGAAAATTAGCATTTATCTATTTTTCTATTCGTCAAGTAGCTTTATAAATCATTTTCGTTTTAAAAATTCTGGAAAATGCGAACGCATAAATTGATTAAATAAATTTAAGCAAAGGCATAGTTTATAAAACTGGCGGCTAGAGGTACGTAATCCATGAATGCAAATTAAATGCATTAAAAAATTAGGAAAATGTGAACGCATAGATTGATTAAATTAATTTAAGAAAAGGCATAGTTTATTTATAAAACTGGCGGGTAGAGGTACGTAATCCATGAATGCAAATTAAATGCATTAAATGGCATCTAGGTGGAGGTGAAGGCGCTGGAATGACTTGGTGGCCACGCATGGCCAGGGTACTTTGGTCATTTAATTTAGCCAGTCCATTTGCACGCCAAACCTGTCTCACGCCTGGAAACTGTTTTACTAGTTCGTGAAACATGTTTCCGAGAGGGGTTTTCCATGTCACCTTTCATTCTTCTGGCACAAAATACTTAAATCACAGATTTCCTTGGATACACAATTAATATGCAAATCAGATTTCCATCGATACGCATTTAATATGCAAATCTTTAATTGAATTGGATTTCCCCAAAACCCTGATATTTTCATATCCACTTTTTATTTATAGATTGAAGCAGTGGTTGTGGGGAGATTGATTTTGGTTCGTTCAACTTAAAAAAATTATGACATGTTAGGGTTAGGGTTTCTTAAATTTTTCCTGCAAACCGCCCATTTTTTCTCATCGGCATCTTTGACAAACAACACAATTTGTGCAGAATCTTGAGGTAAGTTTCTTGCATGGTCTCAATGAATTTTATTTTTGTCATTTGTTTATTTCTTTCCTTCTCTGATAAATTGAGACACGGGAAAAATGTCTGTAATATAATCCCAAAGCTCAAAAGAAAAACTATATATTTCATCTACTTACCTATTCAATTGTTTTTTCGGTTTTCGATCTGGGATCTCATTTGTTTCAGCTGTTGCGAAAGCTCTGTATCAGGAAAGATAAGCTAAAATTGTTAAAAGTTGTGTTTTTTTTTCTTTAATGACATTTGCAGGTATTATTCACCTGAGATGGGTGATCACTATTATATTGTTTGGGAGACATGGCAATGGCTTAACCTTTTTTTAAATCTGGCGATTGTAGATCTGTTTGAAGGGAGGAGGATGGCCCGTACGAAGCAGACAGCCTACAAGTCCATTGGGGGGGAAACTCCCAGGAAGCAGCTCGCCACAAGGTTACTCTCTTAGATGCCCCTGTTCAATTGTGCATATGTATTTTGTGTGGTGTTAGGGTTTTAAATTTAGGTTATTGTTTGTTTCCGCTCATAAATCTGTCCCCACAATAGGGGGAGTGAAAAAGCCACACAGATATCGTTCTGGAACTGTCACTCTGCGGTATGATTGTTTAATTTATCTCTGACTTTAATTTTGTGGTTTGAAAGCTTTGTTAATGTTCCAGGGTTTGAATTTCTGATCTATATGGGGAGTTTCAAGTTGTTTATTTTGCTAAACCCCAAGTTGCTTGACATGGTATGGCTTCTAATTTTAAAATTTGTTTCGTTGAATCATTGCCAAATCTAACTTCATGGTTTTTTTGTATATCAGTGAGATTCATAAGTACCAGAAGATGACTGAGCTTCTGATCTGGAAACTGCCTTTTCAGAGACTGGTCTGAGAAATTGCACAGGATTTTAAGGTACGCATCCATCCTCCCACTACTTTTCTTTATTTCTCCATGTTACATCAAGATTTTTCGTTTTATAATGTTATAGCTTCAGTCCTTGAAAATTATGTTTCTCTTATGTCTGTTTATGGCTGGCAGTTATGTAGCCTAGTTAAATGTTTGTCTTGTTTTGATTGTTGTAGACAGATCTGTGATTCCAAAGCCATGTTGTCCTAGCATTGTAAGAGGCAGTAGAAGCATAGCTGGCGGGGCTCTTTGAGGATACCAACTTGTGTGCCATTCATGCCAAGAGAGTTACCATCATGCCCAGAGACGTTCAACTCGCTAGGATTCGTGGTGAAAGAGCATAGAGCTCACATTGACTTCATTTTTTCCGTTTTTTCTTTGATCCAATTGATCAAAGTATTTAATCTTTTACTGTCTGGCATATGCAATTTGCTGTAAATGGCGGACTAGAGGAATTTTACGAATTTTATTGCATCAAAAGTAGTCGCTCTTTATCATTTCACTGAAATTGCAAAACCATTGCTGATTTGTAAAGGTTAAATTGATGAAAGATACCTCTTAATAATAATTGATGTTTATTTATCTAAGTATATGCTCCTCTTTCTTACTATTACAGTGATTACTCTTAAGCTGCTTTAAGGATTGGTATGCATATTATGTGGGTAAATAAGTGAGGCTACTTCATCTTAAGCAAATGATTGCTTGCTCGATCTAACTAAGCTTAAGATTTAGCGAGTTGAATGTTGTGTGTTATATAAAGCTTGTACTACTATGATTGTAGAAACTATGTGTAACTAATTTCCATAACGTCTGCTACTAAATTAATTGTCACTTATTTTCAATTTTATACTATTTGTGTTAACTTTCAAAATAGTTAGTTTATTTTTTAACCCCTGTGATCACTTGGTTCCTGTATCACCTCACTTCCTCTATGTAATTAGTTGTTGTCTGCAATTTACCATTTTACATTGTCTTCTTTTGCTCTCTAGCCTGATGGTTGATGGAAAAAGTTGTGATAGGTTGAATGAGCGTTAGCAGAAAGCAAGCAAAAGCTAAAGAGTGCAAATAAACAACTTAAACAACCTACACCTCAAGATTAGCCTAAGTTGGAAACAAAACAAGACAAAGCAACGAAATGGAACTTTATACCTTGTGTTGAGTCGATCCTTTGGTTGGCCCTTCGATCTTTGATGTGTATGCTCCTTGGATGGCACAAGATGTGAGATGTGAGATGAAATGATGCTTGGAAACATGAAAATGGCTAAGTGTTGGTTGAGAAACAAAACTGCAAGAGTTTGGCTAGCACAAAATGATCTCCCCAAAATGGGAGAAAAGAGGGGGTATTTATAGGATTTTTGAGAATTCCTAGGGGAAATGGACGGTCAAGATTGAGCCACCAAATATCAAGATGTAGGGCTAAGGTGAGTTGAGAACTCACAAGCCCTCACATCTTGACATGTGGCATGTGAGATAGCCCTAAAAGGTGAAGTGGACATGAGGTGGAAGGAGAAGGACATGACATGGAGAGGGGTACAAAGTACTTTGGGATTGGACAAGATCTCCTCATAAAGGAGGTCCTTGTCCCCATGTGGGTGAGAGGACATGTGAGGAATTAAAAATTCCTCAAATATTCTCATGGGGAGATGGGAAAGAATAAATAATAAAGAGAGGACATATGGGAAGAAATGAAGGAATTAAAAATTCCTTTTAGGTGCCTTAGGGGATTAAAAGGTGAATTAAAAATTCACATGGGGAAGGGGGATGCCTTGTCCAAAAGGAGAAAGCCTTTAATAAGGTTGACTCAAGGACATGTGCCATAAATAGGATGAGGATTAGGTTAGGCTAATCAAATGATTAAGGTTGTGCAAGTACTCAGTTAGAGGGACTAATGACTCATTAGAGGCAAGTGGGAAATTATGATGTGACCTTAATGATGATTAAGGGTGTGCACATGCTAACCCTAGTTAATTAGAAGAAGCATTGAAGTAATTAAGATGGATTGTGAGACCAACCTTGCAAAAGTTGGAGGATGTGACTATGAGAGAAAAAGAGGAATTAAAAAATGACTTTAATTCAAAGAATATGACTCAAATTAAATAAAAAGGGGATATTTATTTAATTTAGAGGAGGAAGAGGGGTAAAGTATTAAATTAAATACTTTTAAGACCCTTAAAAGATGGAGGCTATTAATTAAACAACTATTTTAATTAATATTGACGAGGGGATGAACAATCAGATGAATAGTGAGACGATTTGGATCATGGAAGTGATCAAAATTGACGCGGTACATTTTTCCCTCGAAGACCGCTGAATAATAGGGTTTCAAAGAAAAACAGAATGCGGATGACTCTGCAAAGGAAGAGACCAGAATAGGAGATGCCCTAACATGGGGGAATGCGCGTGAGCTGCCCTGAATGAAGGGAATGCGGAGAGGATGCCCCAGTCAAGGAAAGGTAGGGTTAGAGCGACGGGTTAGGAGGGAATGGTAGGGTATGCCCCCTCAAGAAGGGGGACGGGGGAGGAAAAGGGAGCCCCGGTCAACTTCTCGAAAGGATGGAGTGGTACATGTTGTTGGAAAGAGCACGAAAAAATGAGAAGAACAGCGCTTGAACGGAGTCAATCGGATTTACGGTGTGCAAATGGCGGCCCCGGGAAGAAAGAGCTTGGATGAATTAATCGAAAGAATTTTTTGGTTAAAAAAAAGAAAAAAAAAAGACCATGAGGTGAAAAAGTGAAAAGGGGATAAAAGGTAATTGTGGACTTACCTTGGGCCCATTGTGACAGCTGGCAAGTGGAGAAGGAGGAGAGAAAAAAAAAGGCGGCGAGCGAGAGCAGACACCATGCCGGAGTACGACAGTGACGTCATTCACCGGGCGGACGAGAGACGGATATTCTTCACCCACTGCG